>LAPY01002206.1:38291-63338 GCA_000970635.1 Eragrostis tef
GCGGCGGCTGGGCGTGCGGCGGCGGCGGAGCGGATGCCTGATGGGCCGCCGTGGGCCGCGCTACACCTCGTCTAAAACTAGCTCGAGCTAGGGATAGGCGCTCCCGACGCTACTCGCCTCACTTCCATCCAGCAACCCACGCCGTCACGTACGCACCTCATCCTCGTCGCCGTCTCGTCTCCCGCCCCCTCGGCCGTGGCCCTCGACCTCGATTTGAATCCTCCACGCTCGCCCGTGATCTGAAGCAAATAGCATCAAACCCTAGCACCCCCTGCTTGCCGAACGGGATGTTGCTCCTGCACCTTCTACGGCGTCCCTCACGCGACGCCGTCTCTGTTGAGGGGCGCCTGACAACAAGGTGAGGAGCTTGGAGGGAGCGAGAGGCTCGCCCTCCTCTCCCGGCTGCGGCGATGACGACGACGGTGCGCTGTCTGGACGCCGTAATACGTGAAGGGCTCTCCATGTCACGGGATGAGTTGATAACAATCGCCTCCTTCTGCTCCTTTCGTCTCCCCTTCGTGCAAATTCATTATGGATTCGCCATAGGGAGGCTCAAGATTCGCAACCACAAGCCGTGGTTCACTTTTCAGTCTTGCGTGTTGTTTGTGCTTGCCTAGTTAGAGCCCTACGGATTTGGGGTTTATGGAATTCCAAGGTTTGGGTTAGATTCGGTAGCATCTGGTAATTCTAGGGTTTGGTGGTTGCGAGTGATATCCATGGATTTCGATTAATGATGAGTTGTTAGGTTTTGGATTTGTTGCACGTGTATTCGATTAACTAGATTCTCGGTTAAGGAAAAGGAAAGTTCTCAGAATTTGCTATCTGAACCCAAGCTAGTGTCCCATGCTTACTGTAGGTGCAGGTTCAGTAATTTGTAATTTTACAGCTCGTGAGTGTTTGTATTGTGGAGTGCAGTCTGTGAGGAGCTAGATTGGGCAAAACCATGTCCAAGTGTTGAAGCACAACAGTCTCTTAGAGAACCTGGCTTGTGTAAGATCGTAAGGTTTAGGCCCTCTAGAACTTTCTGCAAATTTTCTGAGACTATTTGGTGATATAGTTCTTCTGAGTTGTATTTTTTTCCTGCAATATCAGCCTCGAATTATGCGACGGACTCAATTCTAAGCATATGCCTACATTGTTCAGTCAATAGTTTTCACAGGTAATGCTACTTTTCATATCCTTTTAAAGTACTTTTTTGTGGATGGACTCATTTAATCTTCTCATGCTTTGCTTGTATAGAGTGAGATCTGTTATGTTTCTGTGTTCAGTTTTACTGATTTTTTTACCTTTTTGGTTATTAGCGGACATAGTTTCACAGTAGTTTATGCAAACATTTTGTAACTTTTGGTAATTTCACCTGTAGATACAAACAGAAATAATTATTGCTTATAGTGCCTATATCTGTAATGTTAAACAACTCATTTTTTGCTGATGTGACTCACATTGGAGCCCATTATGCCCTTTCCTACATTGTCGTTTAACAGCCTAGTCGTTTAGTTTGTAGTAAAGGTTAAATTCTTGCACGGCTGAATCATTTGGAAAATGCACACGGTGTATGTTGACATTGAGGTCAATGCACAGCTAAAATTTTTTGTTGAGGCATTGATTCCACCCCTGTAGTTGTAGTTTGCTAGTGATGCTGAACATATACTGTTCTTTAGTCTATTTTCAAATACAAAAGAAATCAAGTCAATGTCTAATGGTCAACTTCTCTGAATTCAACTTCACCAAGTAGGATGAAACTGCAAGTGCTGGTGTTTGCAGATCATACAATATTAAAATATGTTAGAGACAAGTTGAAGATTATAGACTGTAAATAGTCGAACTTTCAGCCTCCCTGGTATTTTTTTAGAATTACGAAATATATTTAGATAAATAAAAATTCAATTGAGATTTCAGTTGATTAGTTGGTTATGCATTTGCTCCTTGCAGCCCTGAATCTATGATACGCACAATAAAAACTGTGGATGAAGAGTTGCAAGGAGCAAAGGTGTATAATGATTAATGAACCATCTGTAGCCAGTTCTCTTAATCTCATTGCTATATTATATTTTAACGTCACCTAAGGATGGTTATATGTCAGCCTATCTATTTATAAACTCAAATGGCCTTAACATTTTAGATTTTTTTTCACTCTTTATATGTGGATCAAGAAGATGTTTTGAGGAGAAAATGATAATGAAAACTTTGAAGTTTTGCCCTTATCATAGCAGGGTTGAGCATAAAATTATAAAAGTTTTTTGATAGTTTGAATTGGTTTAATATCTAAATTTGCTGTTGAGAAACCATGCCATTATAAGTTGTGCGCTTTATATAGTTTGTCAAGAAAGGCTGTAACATGTTGTCCTCAAGCTCAGATAAGGAATCACAAAGTAGTTGCATCTGTTTGGCTATAATAAGGTAATAAATAGTTGTAGGTTATAGGCAGTTGGTTTAAAACATTTAGATGCCTATCAATCTGATCTTTTGAGTTTACTTATTAATCATCTGTTTGCGAGTGCTTCTAGGTTTGCATGTAATGTTTCATCATAGAGTATATGTTGCATGTGGTATTATGGTTGGAAAGTTTTCTCTTTTGAACTTTTTTTTTCATTCTTGAATTAGACTGTTCAATCTCCTTACTTGACTAGTGTATGCGGTTATCTAATAAGTCATTAGAGCACACAAAAAATGTAATATTATCATTAAATTAGCTAACTGAACCACTAGCACAACAATAGATACAGATCTAATCTTGCTTGTTAATATTTGCATAGCTAGAACAGTGGATGGTTGTTCTATTATATAAATTACTTGGGTGATCGGTTTTATAATTCATTTTGGCGATACTCAGTTGCTGTGAATAATTGGTCTTGATGCTTTTAGTTACATTATTAAAAATCATTTACCTATATTATGAAGTTCCACAAGTTGTTTTAGTCAACATGTTATGGGCAGGCCTTTGGGCCTTGGCACTGTAGCGGCCCATGGTACTGTAGCGGGGCGGTTACTGTAGCCCCGCCCTTAGCCCGAAAGTTAAGTTAATTAGGAATAAGATCAGTTGGTTAGAATTAAAGCCGGCTCTCCATCTCCATATAAAGAGAGGCTAATTTGAAAACAATCAACAATGAAGAAACCTTCTCTTAAATCCCCCAATATCTCTCAAGCTCTGGGCAGAGCATAAGGCCTAATTATTCCCCTCCACATTACACAACAACTCTGAGACATACACTCTGTGATCCAAAATATCAGATGAGTTAGGATTCCTGCTGGTCAAACTGTTTAAGTTTTGACCACCAATATTCAATATGTGGATTGTTCGACGGCGGACCATGTGCTACCTCCAGATCAAGCCTCGAGCTCCTGCGGTTGCGGAGCACGAGTGGGATAAGGAGCAGGCAATCGTTGCTATCCGGCGGAACAGCTACTTCACCACTACATTGACGATTGATATAGATTGTAAGCTAATTTGATTGAAGACGTTTATGATTTGCGAGCAGCAAAGAGCAGGCAAAGAGCAAATATGGTTTGCAATAGCAAGCATGTGGTCTTAATCAAAGGGTAAATGGAACCTGTGGCACAGGGAGGAAGCATGGCCTTGCCGGCTTGGATTATTTGGTGGCTGTCGGTGAGATCAGCATCGCTATGGGTGCGGGCGCACAAGCTGCGGCAGCTTGTACTCTGAACCGGAGAGAGACAGGAGGATGACGGATAAGAACGGAGACAACTAGCTGATTTTCTAATTTGTTTACTGAGTAGTGGTCCCACATCCTTTAAAGAAAAACTGTGCTGGAAAGAAAAATCACAGGCGTAGTTATATATGATCATTATTTCACAAAAAAATGTTATATCTAATCATGAAATAACCGATCATGGAATAATAGGCCATCAAGGGCTATGGACTGCTCTCAACCAATATTTATCTATTACTACTTCTAAGAGCTTTTGTAGTGGTTTTAGGGGAGGGGAGGGGTTCATGTGAACAAAAACCATATCTTAGGAATGCGGCCGGTGATTCTGGTTAGACTGAAAATATACTCCTAAGTTATGTTTAGCCTTGGCAAAGCACGGGCAGTCGGGCACGCTGCTAGTTTAAACAAGATTTCTGAGTTGTCATCTCTGGACAAGACCAATAGAGGTCATCATGTTGCGCATATTGGCTACTGCGTCCTTTTGTTTTCATCATCTTTGAGTTCTGTTCCCCCATATTTTTCTGTGTTTCACATGTTCATATCCATTTCACATATTCATCTGTAAGAGTGCATCTGAAATTCTGAATAGGATAAGTGGGCTCACAATATTTACAATGCTTAAAGTTATCATGCTGCAAGACTGGCTCCTGAGTGTATGTATTGATGCTATGGATCAGTTTTGCACAAGTAGGTTGATGTTTTTTAAGGCTCAGAAATTTGTTTGGAACCATTATTGATTTTTACACTACAATAAAGCCAAGCATATATCAGTGCATAAAAAGGTGAACGTCTTTCTCCTGTCGAGTTGCTTTATACTAACTTGTAAATGTTTCTGCCTTGTCAATTTCGCATAGTATCCTCGTTTTATCTTTTGTACTAAAGAGCAGGGATGCTCACATAATGATTTTTGCTCTTTTGCTCACATTGCATGCTCGTGTTTGCAGTTCAGTATTGTGATCTTCTGAAACTATCAAATCAATGAATACGAGGATGTACAGGATTGAACAAGTCCATCGAGGAGTTATCTGAAGAATTGTTTTGTCTCAACTCAGTTTTATATATGTTGATGATGTTGTAACGGGACATCTCTTATATATTAAACGCCGTGCGTTCTCTGAAAAATTACAGTGCCACATCAGCTACAGCGTTTTTTACCGTCCGATTGACGTCATGTCTGTTTTTCACCTTCCTATCTCTTATATATTAAACGCAGTGCATTCTCTGAAAAATTACAGTGCCACATCAGCTACAGCGTTTTTTACCGTCCGATTGACGTTATGTCTGTTATGTCTGTTTTTCACCTTCTGATTCGACCGACGTAAATCTATTAATACGCGAGGGCTCGTATGCAAAAGGACCAATCGACTGCGGACGAAATCTGGCCAGAAATTCTCTCTCGCAACATTTGTCTTCTACATCCTTCCAGAACTGTCTAATTCATTCCGGTCCTCCCACCGCCGACTGCCGGCTGCCGCACCTCCTTCTCGATCCCCGTTCTTCCAACCTCGTCCGTGCCGCCCTTCTGCCTCCCAAAGCTCGACGGATTCCAGCGAGCATACGCGGTCATCGTCCTCGCATATGGATACCCTTTTGAGCCACCATCTCCAGACGACGACGATTGCGGTGGCGGAGGAGGTGATGAGATGGACCAGGGCGCCACCAAGGCAAGCCGCGTCCTGCTCCGGTAGCTCGCAGTGGATGGCATTCATGACCTCTGGTGGCATCGACGCTGCTAAACCGCTGGCCGCCGGCTCCGATCTCACCGTCGACCCCGATGCGTATTATTGCACACGTGCTACATGGCGAGAATCCTCCAGTGTTCCTCCAAAAGCAGCAAAGTGCGCCGTTGAACACACAGATGCCTTCTTGCATCGAGCAATCGGTCATGAAACACCAATTGCAAATCATTGAGCGACCTTCGGCACCACTGGAACAGGCAAAAACATCAACATAATCCTACCACTCGGTCCACTCCTGTCAGGCAAAAACATCACCAAGGTGTAAGTTCTAATTCCTTCTTCTATTCTCCTCCCCTTCCTACCACTCCTGCCTACCAGATGCTCGATGAAATGCCTTGAAGAAGCTTGCTTCAGAATTATTTAAACAAAACATGATCTGGTTTTTATTTCACTTGTGAATGTTATATAAGTCAGAAAATATGAAGCTTAGGAATTTCACTTTTAGATGTTGACTATCTTCCTACAAGAATCTGGATCTATTATTTCACAAAACATAAAATGAACATCTGAATCTACCTCACCTGCCTGGACCTAAGCATACCAACGCTAGAAAGTTAGATGTTGAATGCATCCTTGAAAAATCAAACAGGAAACGAATTCCAAAATACTCTCCATATGAAAATGTTAAAAATATCGTGAGCTCACCAGCATTGTTGTTTGGGGTTTAAATTTGAAGTTTAAGCACATGCCTGATCAAATTTGCTTGCATTTGATACAATACTCTCCATATGAAACAACCATTTTTATCCTTCATCTTTCTTCCTCCATGTCTTCTACTCTTAAAAGTTTGACATGATACATCCCTAGATTGCAAACTTCATCATGCTATATTTGAGGCTTTCCCAAACCTGTCCCCACTGTATTACACCTTGAGTACATGTGTTTAAAACAAACATATTTTTTCTAACTAAGTATATAGAGCAGTTTCCTGCAGGCTGTATTTCAATTATATTTAACTTGGATAATACTTTCTTTCATATATAAAAGGAATTTCTATATAAAATATGTTAATCAGACCTATGCCCTGCACTTGATATGGTTTCCTTTTTTTTTACACTGTTGATATGTTATCCCTATGCCCTGCACTTGACATGATTTCCCTTTTACACCATCGGCATGTACAGTTTTGGGACGACAAGAAGCCAAGAGCAACTTCTCCAGCTCAGGTTTATACTCAGAACTGCCACAAAATATCCTGTTCATGAACATAATAGCGTCACTTGTTGCCACTACAATTTTGTCCACCTAATTCAGTGATGTTTGAATCTACTGCATCTACATAACTGCCATGTTTTGTTTTACAGTTCCCGAGGAGCTATGTATCCTGAATTCATGTGTCCTGCATACTGAGTGCTAGAGGAACATTGCGGAGTCAACAATGGCAAGCTGGGGTGACTGATTTTTCCTCAAATCCCTTCAGAGGGTCAAAAAGGGTCCCATGTTTTATACAAGCTTGAACTTTTGAGAGGAGAGGTATTTACTTCAACAGGTTACTACCTACTAGCTGAAAAGAAATATAATAGAGGTACAAAATAAGTTGCATTTTACTATCCTCAAAGGCTTATCTTCTAGCCTAATGGTAGATGCTGGAAGACTAATGCGATATTCAGTTTCTAATTGCATGTTATCGCACTTGTCCTTTTAACTTGAAACTGAACAGCTAGAAACAAAACCATTAGTACTTTTTTTAGAATAAAAAAACATTAGTACTTATTAATATATAAAAGTGATAAGGGACTCAACCATAAAAAGAAATGCTTTCATGGAAAAATAGTATTACTCTACTAAAAAACAAATGTACTGGGGTGCTACTATTTGTCGGTCAAGCAGCTTCCCAAGGAAAGATAGTTATTAACATACGTGGCTATCAACTCTCAGGATAAGAAGATGGTACAGCCAAGGAAACCTCCACAGTTATGAGGCAAAATGAGAAGGGAGTACTACTCAATATGCTTATGTCAAGTACCTATACTATACTAACCATCTAATCATTATTTGTTTCGCACTGATTACAGGCCCAGATGCTAAGATGTCCATGAAGAAGAACTGCAGTGATCAACCGAGGTATGTTTTATTTTTCATTCCCCATTAATTTGTATTTCAATTCTAATGCTACCCAATTCTAGACTCTATATAGGAAAATCACAGAGGTAAAAACACGAAGTTGTAGTATTGGAACTTGTTTTATGAAATGTTAAAGTGTAAACATGTTACCGCTGCAAAATTATCTTCTTTTGTCTATGAAGAAAGAAAGTTATAAATTATGTATCTACTAGAAAGTGTCAACATTTGTTTAATAGAATGGTTTGTGATTGCGATCTATAAAAATAAAGCATCATGAATATTATTTAGCCAGTAGCCACCCGCTTATACAATAATGTAGTACCATGATCTGAGGCTACACCATATCATAGATGGTTTTGAACTACATGATGTTAGATTCTGTAGAAATTTGAGATTAGTGACACGGCATAGTGGTCTTCATATGCTGTTGGGATATTTGAAACTAAAGTGAGTTTGTTTTATGGTTTGGCTCTTTGGAATTGTATCCCACTATATGTGCAGCTTGATGACATGACAAATTAAACTGATAAGCATTACTTTTACTTTTCCTTCTTATGTACTATGTTGTACAATGGCCATTTACCCCAGCCAACGGGATATTCATCAAGCCTTTCACAAGTATGTTTGCAACATTTTTATATTTGCACGTTTTTTGATTGAACATTTATTTTTCACCATCTTGGTTTCAGAAACAATGTAGTGCAGCCCAGGGTGCACAAGAATGTTTTCTTCTTCTTTTTTATGTCTACAGGTTCTCTAAAATGTCACCCCGACAAGAATAGTGGCAACGGTGCACAGGAGAAATTTGAAGAGATAAACAACGGTAACAAGCTCTCCTCAGATTTTCAATATCTATTTTAATTCGGAACTTCTAAGTGCTGATGCTAGATAGTCCTTCATTTTGCATTTTCCCAGGCACCTTGTTTTGAATAAATATCATGTTGGTGAAACATTGCCATTCATGATTATGTGAGAGTAGTAGAGACGTTTCTCTAACACTGAATTACCTAAGTATATTTTCTGTTAGCTTTGCGGTGTACGAGAGTCTATGTGATGAAGAAAAGAAGAAAATCTATGACCTCTTAAGGGATGCGTAGCAGCGTAGGGAAACCAAGGCTTTGATGGTGAAAAATTTTGGGAATCTATGACCTCTACACACTTCACTGGTGGTGATCCGAAAAACAGCAATTTGGTCAGAGAAATACAAAAACATTTTCCTTTTCTTTTGGTGGTAACTCTCGAGGCACTGGTGGAAGTCCACTGGGTTTTGATATTGGTGATGTTTTCTTTGGTGAGTCAATGGGAGCAAGCTAGCATGGGGAATCCACTGCATTCTCCCCGCTCAAGTTTTCAATAAAGAAATAGCTGATCAAGAAATTCGTCCTTGAGAATAAGTTGATCAATAAATATATGGTTCAGTGATAAGGAAAAGACTCTTTGCAAGAAGGTTGGTGTTTCATTAGGAGAATCAGCATGTATCTTAATCGATTTGTACTCCTTACCTGTGTTTTGTCTTCTGTGCTCTTAGTTTCGTTGGTTGGTTCTACGAATATTGCTCACTGGTATATGGCTTTGAAATGCAGATAGCATGCTGTCATGGTATTTTCTAGAGGCAACTGAAGCAATAGCAGTTCTTCGAAGCTTGGAGAGAGTTGCATACTTGAGCACGTCACGAATCAATTACTTTGCAACCAAATACATCAACTTTGTGAATGACACTCCGAAAGCCATGCATGCATGGAAACCATGTTTTAACATAGAAAAATAACTTAATGTTTTCACGGCTTAGGCCCTGTTCGTTTCCTTTAGCACTATTTAGAAGGCTCTAAACAAAGAGAATCTAGTATTAAATAAAGTCTAATGACAAAATCTTTTTACAGATGGGTACATTTTTACGAGACGAATCTAATGAGTCTAATTAATTTATGTTTTGCTACAGTCATGCTACAGTAACCATCGTCTAATCATGGCTTACTTACTCTCATTAGATTCGACTCGCGAATTAGACCCGGAGTTCTACAGTTAGTTTTGTAATTAAACTTTAAATGATAAGATTTTTTTTGTTTATACCCCTCTAAATTTTAGACTCCCATGAAATGAACACCCCCTTAGTCAATGTTCAGTTCTTTGTGTCTTTGCCTGCGTGTAAAAAACATGACATATGGTTTTGCGGCCCATGGTACGTGTGTTGTGAATGCTGGCTCGGAAGCGTTCATGAGCCAGGCACCTAACTTTGCACGTTTAATGGAAGCTTATGTGTTGTGTCAAAAACGATAATGCTCGTTGCAATTGTGAGCTATGCTTAAGCTCATGTAGCCTTTTTCCTTTGTAACAAGTTGGATCAATAAGATTTTAGACATACTTGCATACCCCTTGTTACACATTGACATATTAGATTGCTGATCTAGCCAAAGGGTAAAACTATGAATACTTACAAATAGGCTAAGCGCGGTAGCTCTGTTTCTAGTTTGTTTATGTAATGTGGTGGCATGTGCCTAGCAGAGTAGGTTCGCCTTGATGAGGCCGACTGTAATACGTACTACCCGTTTCTAAATATGACATTTTGGATGCCTAGTCTAGTTTGAAATGTAACTCAGATTTTCTGAATGACATATGTTTGGGACCGATGGGAGCACGAACTGAATTCTCGTTTTAAGTGCATGATAGGCTATTTTCGACGCATAACGACGCAACAGGTTAGGCTATTTTCGGCCTTTCTCGGCCTTAACAGGCCAGTGTTTGGGTCTGGGCCTCTTAGCAGGCTGTCATCTAAACTTCATAGGGCCCTCAGCAGCCCGTTACGTGAGTCTTAACAGGCCTTTATAAGGGCGGCAAAGCATGATTTAATGGGCCCCAAGGAGGCAGTGGTTCGCGCTTAATGGGCCTCAAGCAGGCAGTGGTTCATGCTTAATGGGCCTCAAGCAGGCCGTAGCGCACCTTAATGGGCCTTTGGCAGGCCGTTGGTTTAATTATGATGGGCCTTTAATAGGCCGTGTTTTTGGTTCTGATGGGTCCTAAGCAGGCCGTGATTTTGCTCTCATGGGCCCTTAGCAGGCCGTTGTTTTAGTGGTGATGGGCCCTTAACAGGCCGTGTTTTCAGTTTTGATGGGCCCTAAGCAGGCCGCTTTTTTAGTTCTGATGGGCCCTTAACAGGCCGTTGTTTTACTGCTGACGGGCCCTTAACAGGCCGTCTTTTCAGTTCTGATGGGCCCTAAGAAGGCTGTGATTTTGCTCTGACGGGCAGTTAGCAGGCCGATCCGTGAATCTTAACGGGCCTTCAGCAGGCCGCTTGTTGACTGTTCATCGCCTTAATGGGTCTTTAACAGGGTGTAAGTTCTGATGGGCCCAACGCGTGAGCATTAATTGGACTTTACAGGCCTTAGTTCGTGCTGAATGAGCCCTTTGTTGGCCTGTGTTTCAAACTTATTGGGCCTCCGGCAGGCTGTTGTGTTCGACTATAGAGGACGTTATTTAATTTCTTAGTGGGCCTAAGACAGGCCCTTAACAGAACGCGTTGATGGCCATTTAATAAGTCTTTAATGTCGCCTTAAAAGGCTTTTGCAGGCCGTTCTGAAGCTCAATTGGCTCGTTAACTTCTTATTTGGGCTCTTCTGTGGCCCGAGCAAGCGTTTAAGCCAAGTAGCCAACCGATGTTCTTTGCTCAAAAAAAAAAAAGCCAACCGATGTTCTTGAAACAAGGCAACAACAGTTCTGGTGCTAAAAAAAAAAGAAAGGGTAACAACAGTTCTTTGCAGTCCAAATTTCGGTGTACCATTTTTGAAGATTTAAATAAATAATCTGCAACTAATGTAACGCAAGCTGCTTCAGTTTGACAACAATATAGCTGCCGAAAAGACACATTGGCACGGAGCTTTTTTATCTTGGCGAAGGACAATATGATCTCTGCACAGTCACATCATCCAGGAAATTGTCCTACTAAATAAAAGAAACCAAAAAAATACTTAACTACCTCCAATATTCAAAGAAAGGCAACTAATAAATATTAGATAAAACAAAACGAGATGACCAAATAATGATAAATTTGAAATACCCATCACTAGGAACATGTTACTAGATCATGGTGTAGATGCGTGTTTAGTAAATATTAATAAATGCAATGCATTCCATTCCCCAGATCCTGCATTCATTTTTCCAAAAAAAAGAGAGAATTTTTGCATCATTTATGTGGAGGTGATTGTGATTAGTTCCAGTAGTTTATTTGAACCCTCCAAAATTCAGTAGCACCATGTGATCAGCATTTATTTCCCTTGTGTGGATAAATTATTAGTAGCACTGAACAACCATTTACTTTCAAAACTCTTCAAAAGTTCAACATAGAATAGGAGATCGTGAGCACCCACTGGCTATCATAGTCGCCTTATCTTTTGACAAAATATAGGGACCATATTTGAACACCCTGATAAATCATATGCACTATGCAGCAAAGTAAAATGAGAAGTAGTGCTATCACCATTGGTTAAATGGATCGAAAATAATTTGCAACCTAGCTAGCAAACCAAACTATTGGCCACAAGCATAATGCATGCATCTGAAACAGACAAGTCAGCAATATTCGGCTTTCAGCACAGAAGTCAATGATATAGCTTTCTTTGCTTATACATAGCTGGTAGTTTATTTCTAACAAGCACAATGTGCTGAATTATGGATCAGAGATTCAAAGCAGCTAAAGGCGTGATCATTCTAGGCAGAACGCGCAGTTACAGTTGCCTATCAAGATTCATCAGATCAGCAACCACTAGAGTGGAAAGAAAATGGCAAAAAGGCACTACATTTTCTTCTAAAAAGGTATTTCAATTTTCTGGCACCGAACTGTCTCGTATGCAACATCAGAAGGCACAATTGTTTTACCAACTAAATGCTATTAGCCAATTAACTATGCATGCCGCAGAACCTTACAGATCCCTCCATCTAACTCCCCGCCTAGTCATATTGATATAAGAAGACATCCACCCTCAATGGGGTATTTAATTCATTAATTCACATGACCTCTATCCTGTCGAAGATACAACAAGAACAAGCCACCATCTACATTGGCCATGCAAAAAGAATTGACAAGTACAGTTCTAAAACCAACCTATTAAAGACTTAGGTTTTACCTATGTCCGAAGTACCAATAAGGCCCTTTTAGAGTGTTCCCACATTTACTTGTCCTTGATTTAGTAACACAACCAGAAAAGAAAATGCCATCCAGAAAAAAATGGCCATCTTATATTAAGTGGAGACTGTCTACCCGATAATATACACATATAACAATAAGTACTAAGCAAATCAATGAGCAATTTTTTTACCAGCTTATATCAAGTTGACATGTTTTAGTTGACCTGAAATGGAAACCTTATACACGTGCAATCTAAGAATGATGCATACTGATACAATACCCTGTCTATACACATTCCAAAGTTAACTCTTTCAGCAGAGAAGCTTACATACAGCTAACCCAAAATAAGCAATGAAAAATGGATGCTTCAGCAACTTACCAGGAACCAAGGAACAATGGGTAGGCATTACTTCACGTGTAATATGAAATCGAGACATGCAAATTTTCAACCAATCACATAATGAGTCTTTTTCCATTTTTCGAAGGTGTGCCCAAAGAAACTGCAGTAGATAGCAACAAGAAATTAGGAGGGCTATTTCGTACAGAAAATGAAGGACGCAATTTGACTTTCATCTAAAAATAAATTTGGGATATTTAAATAGGAAGGACTGCCTAACTAGAAGCAAATGGAAGAAGTACATAAACACATTACTTTCAAAGCGACTACAGAAGAGAATCACAATTGCAACACCTACAAGTTTAACTTATAAATGAATGTGATGTACTTAGATAGGCCGAAGAATTAGAAGTAACCCGAAAGAGCTCTTGTTCAATTACAGAAAGTCAGAATGAATAGTGGTCCAGTTAATTGCCAGCAAGTGGCAGTATAGAAAAATCACTCTCCAATACATCTAAACATATAGATCAAATCATCAAAATAGCTATAATTACAATATTAATAAGAAGAAGAATAAAGCACCAACATGAAAAAACTAAAGTTGTGGATGCCATGCTACTGTGAAGCTTGCTTCACGTTTATTCTTTTAACTAGGAGTCAAAGAACACTTCAAGACATATAAGATAAAGGCCAACAAAAAGGGAATACCAAAAGCACATGTGCAAACCATGGTAGTGGGCACATCAACATGCATGTGAAATGCATGAGACACGTTGAACCGAAAAATGGTCATGTTTCATTCCGCGATGTGGGGAAATCAAAATTAGTGGCACTCTTTGAGGGGCTGTTTGGTTGCTGCCTGGCGCCGGCTGCGTGGGCCAGGTAACAAATTGCAGCCCCAGGCACTCAAAATCGAGCGCTCCCTAGCAGCTTCAGCAAGGAAGCGAAGCAAATAGGCCCTAAAAGTGTGACAGCTCAGTCTTTCTCCCTACATCGGGAACAAACATAGATATCTTATTTTCCAAGGCCAATTCACCGAAGTTTACTAAACTTCTCCCCATCCATCAACGTTCCAAACTAGCCCATTAATCGCAAAACCAAATTTCAGCTCTTGCAAGCACAGTACATTGTGAAGATGTAAAAGTCTACAGCAGAAACTAATCCGAAATCTGCACAACAATCAAATAGTTCACTGGGTTCCATTGAATCCTCCAACATTAGGAGCTCGCTGAGTCGTGCCTGAGTACGGAGTGTTACTCTCTGTCGAGCGGTGCGACGCACCGGGCCAAGCCCGCCAGGAGCAGACACGGCGCCGGCGAGAAGCTGCCTGGTGGGGTTCGAGTAATGCTCAGGCTGGTAAAGAACAGAGGGGGAAACGATGCGGCGCCTTTTCTAGGGTTCCTACCCGGCAATGCGGCAGATGAAATTCGGGTTCGAGGAGGAAACCAAGTTGTCTGGATTCGAACGTTCACTGACCTGATTCACCAACAGGTAGTCGCCGAAGCACCTCCCTACCTCCGTCGCCACCGCTGCGGGGCGGTACCCCGGCAATGCTCGCCGGCGGTGAAGCGGTTCCCCACAAAACCGTGCACGGCCTCACCAATCCCGCGCGGCGCTTTGCTCAGCTGCTAAGACCACGGATCCTTGCAGGCGGGTCGAACCCGCGTATCCCGCGCCCTACGGCGGTGGGATGCATTGGCCGCGACGGGGGCGGGCGGAGAGAGAGAGAGAGAGAGAGATCAGGCTACGAGATAACCAGGGGTGGGTTCGAGCGAAGCGAGAGAAAGGACTCAGAGCTCAGAGGAGCGGTGAAGAGGTACTACTATGGTTGCGAGCTGCGAGCCTGCGACGGCCCATAAGGCCATACTCCACTTCCTTGGGGCTAGCTATTCGAGATTTACCCTTTCTGTTAATGACCAACGTCTATTTACCCTCTTTTTACATGGCTTTGATGTTTTACCCTCCTTCCAATTGCAGCTAGGTACACAAAATCAGGCATGCAAGAAAAGTGAACGTCATCAATATTGTAAACTTAGGCATCCAACATTGCGAACAACTATGAAAGCACAAATGTGCAGCACTATTCCATTGCAGAGATGACCACGGTTTTGGTCTCAAAATCTTAAGCTTGGGTGACATCCCTCATGTTTCTGCTTTTATTTAACAGATACTATGACACGTCTTACAACTTAACTGAACATTTTGCCAAAAAGCATCCAAAGCAACGCTTCATTATGCGAAAGAACCAATATCACGGATACAAGTTATCACTCGAACAAATCACATGAGCAGAGCTCTTGATTGATAACAGAAATCAGTCTCTTGTTGACCAAGAGATTAAAACTGAAACTTAGAACCTAACAGGATGATACTAATAAGACTACAACAGCAAAATTTACTATATATGTTTAGCCCTGCTCCTCGGCCTCAGCAGCTTCCCTCTCTTCCCTCTCTGCAGCTGCAGCTGCCCAACCAAGTTGTCTGGATTCGAACGTTCACTGACCTGATTCACCAACAGGTAGTCGCCGAAGCACCTCCCTACCTCCGTCGCCACCGCTGCGGGGCGGTACCCCGGCAATGCTCGCCGGCGGTGAAGCGGTTCCCCACAAAACCGTGCACGGCCTCACCAATCCCGCGCGGCGCTTTGCTCAGCTGCTAAGACCACGGATCCTTGCAGGCGGGTCGAACCCGCGTATCCCGCGCCCTACGGCGGTGGGATGCATTGGCCGCGACGGGGGCGGGCGGAGAGAGAGAGAGAGAGAGATCAGGCTACGAGATAACCAGGGGTGGGTTCGAGCGAAGCGAGAGAAAGGACTCAGAGCTCAGAGGAGCGGTGAAGAGGTACTACTATGGTTGCGAGCTGCGAGCCTGCGACGGCCCATAAGGCCATACTCCACTTCCTTGGGGCTAGCTATTCGAGATTTACCCTTTCTGTTAATGACCAACGTCTATTTACCCTCTTTTTACATGGCTTTGATGTTTTACCCTCCTTCCAATTGCAGCTAGGTACACAAAATCAGGCATGCAAGAAAAGTGAACGTCATCAATATTGTAAACTTAGGCATCCAACATTGCGAACAACTATGAAAGCACAAATGTGCAGCACTATTCCATTGCAGAGATGACCACGGTTTTGGTCTCAAAATCTTAAGCTTGGGTGACATCCCTCATGTTTCTGCTTTTATTTAACAGATACTATGACACGTCTTACAACTTAACTGAACATTTTGCCAAAAAGCATCCAAAGCAACGCTTCATTATGCGAAAGAACCAATATCACGGATACAAGTTATCACTCGAACAAATCACATGAGCAGAGCTCTTGATTGATAACAGAAATCAGTCTCTTGTTGACCAAGAGATTAAAACTGAAACTTAGAACCTAACAGGATGATACTAATAAGACTACAACAGCAAAATTTACTATATATGTTTAGCCCTGCTCCTCGGCCTCAGCAGCTTCCCTCTCTTCCCTCTCTGCAGCTGCAGCTGCCATAAGTTCATCAAATTTCTCTAACTTGCCCATCACTATCTCGATCTGTCCAAACAAATAGTGTCAGAATCATAAAACAAAACATCCCATTAAAAAAAAGAATCATAAAACTTTGTGCAGCTCACTACTATCAGTAAAACATGTCTTACCTTGGCCTTCTGGATAGGGCGGTTCCTCGAATCATCATTGACATCAACTGTAGACGTCATTATCTCTGCAATCAATTTTGATTGAATGATTAGTTAGGAAAACACAGACGAATTAAAGACATAAGGTCACCAAAATCTTACTCTTTTCAACAGCAAGCCCGTTGTTTTTCAGAATTTCGGCAACAGTCACCACCGTGGCAATGGCTGAAGTGATAAAAGGAGGTTCATCAGCTTATCATAATTGAGAAAGTACAATGAAGGAGAGGCACAGCAAAATACGATCATTTTGCAAGATTAAGAAAGTATAACCAAATAACAGAATTAAGATCACGGTTAGAAAAGCAGAGATATGAATAATGATTTTTGTATCTATGCAACTTTGACCACAGAAACTTCCCAAAAGAGATACCATAACAAAAAAAAGGCAATAAAAGCACAATGAGAGTTACGATAACAAGCACACTTGAAATGTGAACACTATAGTGAGACATAACATATCCAACAAAAATATGATGGCTAAAAAGCCTTTGGATATCATAATCAAAATATAGTCATGTATACAGAATGCAGTCGTCAGTCCGAAAGTCACCTGTGCTGACTTTTCAAAATGAACATAATAACAGATAACAGTAATAAAATTCGTGAGGAGGGGCAGTTTATATGAATGTCAACAACTCATAGAAAGTCACTACAGACAACTCCTAAGGCTTCGCGGTTAAACCTCTACTAACAAATCTGGCAAGCATAGCATTCAATGCTCAAGTAAGCCAAATCATAACATAAAGCACACAAACAGTTCTGAATTTGATACGGGTAAACATGAACCAGCAACAAAAACAAAACTAAGTACCAAGGAAACAGTAGAATATCAGATAGCCTCGAATTATTCCGCAGAAGGATGAAAGATTTTACCCATTCCGAGGCCGAGAGCTCCACCTCCTCATGTTGTTGCATGTACCTCTGCAATCATCACAAACATTAGTCTTTGAGTCACCGTAACCAAATATTATTGTCTATAATGAGCAGTTATTTTCTGGTAGGGTTTAAGATCATAAACGAATGCGGATCCATGCCTCAATCCTTTGTTTAAAAAGAAAAACTTTGCAAAAGTTCTTCACAAACACGACGTCGTGTCCGCGCAACTATTATTGGCTGAGTAACTCGCAAACCTCCCTAAAAACGAGGAGCAAGTGCAGGAGGAAAAAGAGCAATAATCCTCACCTTTGCGAGGTTGACGTAGAAGAACAGCGGTTTCTTGGTATTGGAGACCTGGATCCTGTTCTTCTTGTGTTGCTCCGTAATCGCCAGGTTGTTCACTCCCTTCGTCACCGCCTCCATCGCCTCTTACCACCCCTCTGCACCTTACAAACCCTAACCCTAAGCCGCACGGAACTCGCCGCGCCGGAGAGACTTCTGCTGATTCGGCGGCTGATACGCGCAGCACTAGAATCGCAGAAACAGCGGAGACAACGGCGGGTGGGTTATATGGAAGGAGGCGGTGGAAGGGGAAGTTGCCGAGTTGGAGTCCGCGTTCAGCACCGGTCCGAGTCCGACGCGGCTGCGGTTTTTTTTTTTTAAATTACACAGTACACACGGGCCCTTGTGCGGGCTGGCCGGACTTTGTTGGGTCGCCCAGGCCCATGGTTTTTGGGTTCAGGCTAGCCCAACAACAAGGATTACGCGAGTTTTTCTTCATAACCAAGGGGGAAAAAAGTCTATTTGCCTCCCTCCGCTACCTTTAATTACAAAACTCGGTCCCCTGGTCAATTTTGCGCGCGATTTTCTCCGACTAGGTAGTAGGCCCCACATGTGAGTCGACACCGGGACGCGTCTCTTGCTTGCTCAGCTAGTTGGTACTGGGACGCATCTCTTGTTGGCTATAAAATACCCCTACGCCCAGATCTCTCGACTTCGCTCATTCTCTTTCCCCCATTTCCTTTGCACGTGAAACCCTAGCCCGCTGCCGGCGCGACTCGAATCCAAGTCAGAGGTCTCCTCCGACGATTCGAGCGACGGAACAACGATTCACGGAGGCACGCTCCACGGAAACCTAGATCTAAAGGAACATTGCGAGGTTAGTTCTTTAGATCTAAAGGAACATTGCGATGTTAGTTCTTTGTGCGCTTATATTTGGATCCAGGGGCGGAGCTAGCAACTCTACATGGGGGGGAGGGGGGGCATCCAAACAAGATCAACATGCAGTAACATAGATTGTCAACAACGATAGTAGGTTGACTATATATAACACAATTTTCTCGCTATATATGTATGCCTTAAATATTTGCTGCACAAAATTTGTGGTCTCGTTACATAAAAGGAAAATGATGAAAAAAAATGTTTAACACATCTGACCTTTCATGCTATGTTGCTAGCCATACCCTACGTATTGCAATCTCTTTCTCGCAATTGAGTTAGCATAGCATTGACATGAGCTACGAGGATCTAATTTAATGGAATCAAGAAATTCAATAGTTCAGGAAGAAGAGTCTTGCCTTGATTGTTGGCACTAAGTAGGAGGAGGCACCAACGCAAGAACAAACTCAATGATCGACGGATGCTGTGTTCCTTGGCTTGTCGCCGGGACTGCGCTGTCGTGTGCCGGGCTGCCGCCGGCATCGTGCGGCCGAGTGCCGGGCTGCTGACGTGCGTTGAGGCAGGCGGCGGCGGCGGCGGTGCAGCGGTGTAAATTGATGCAGTTATGTGATCGATCTCAATCGACAATCGGTAAGGCCGTATGCAGTAATGCAATGCGTATATGCTAGCAGGCCTGAAGCGCAAGTAAAGCCCATGCAACAATTGATTATTGCTTAACAAGCGTTACTATTTGTTAAAGAAGCCAAGTAAAAAAACATTTGCTCCCACGTTAGGGGGGGCCACGGCATTCGCCTTTTTTGTTCTATGGGCTCAATGATGATTAGTTTATGTTTTGTTGCTTAGTTTTATGCTGGGGATTCATTTTTTCGGATTAGTTTAAGTTGTGGATTGCCCGAGAATAGGGTGGGCCATTACTCACATGTCTGTTTTGATGACAACCGCATTTTTCACGTTATGTTACGCGTTTACATAACGTTTCACGCTTATAGTGGAGCCGACGTCTCTACGCCTAGGGTATGTTTCCGCCACCTCTTGTCCTCCCTTTCTAACTGTCTATGATCTTCTTGCCGATAACTAGAGGGAGTGGGGAGTACTCGTGCTAATAATGGTATTTCTATAGTTATTAGCAATCTAGAGGAAAAACCCCACATCCTTTTGGTTTTGAATGTGTCAAATAAGGCGGTAGAGAATGGTCTAAAATCAAAATATCTATCAGAGATTTTGCTAATCTTCATTTGGCATCTATAAAAAAATCGTGTTTATTAAGATTCAACACAACTTGTCACCACTCTGCAAATGTAAAGGATGTAGTTCATAATTATATATGTCTAACGGTCACAAAGCTATCAATGGAAATTATGCCCAGTGGTGACCTCCCAAAGGTCATAAAATTTGAGTGTTTTCTTATACAACCGTTGTTACCCTCTCTAGCATCGCCCACTACTCAAGAAATTATGCCCAACGGTTACAAAGCAACCAACAGTCATACAATTTGAGTGGCTTATTATACACTTTCGTTCTCTCCTTATTCTGATCAACTTCTTTTCCTCCTTTATCAGATTGCCAAAGAAGTATGTCTAAGATACCAAGATCCACGACTACTACTGATGAGGTCGAAACATTCGATGGAACCAAACCATTGGCAACCAGAAGGAAGAAAGTAACTTTTTCCCTTCTTTTTTCCAGGTTGCCACGAAGCGAAAGTTTGAAGGGATGTATATGATGACAGATTTGGTTCACACTATGAACGTTGGAGTGGCATGCCGTACAATATCCCATTTCAAGTCAAAAACATTGTTCAAAGATCCCAAGATTGGGACTTGCAGCTGGCCTATTTCTGAGGATATCTTGGACATAGACTCTAATGTAGATGAGATGGAGGATGACCTCATTAATGGTAAGTTCAATAATTATTATAATATTGTTATATTATTGACCTATTTTGTTTAGCTTAGTCCACTTTCGTCTCCTTAAAGTGCTTTCTTGAATTTATTTTAGAAATACACAATAGGTATGAAAAGTTTAGTTTTATTTATTAATTTTCAATTATGACTGTTGAAGTTGTATATAGGTATGTTAGTGAATATGCGTATGATCATGTTCATATTTAGATTGAATAGCTAAGATGCGAGCAAAATAAGAAATATCACCCTATGTAGATCGACTATGTGAAATCAGCCAAAGGGGATGTAACACTTTTGCAATCATTTATGTTAAGTTTATTTTATTTTTCTATCTTGACAAACAGAGACATTCATGCAAGAATTTATGTGTTCTCTTTGTTACTTTTTGAATGATGCATTGTTGCCTATTATGCTTATGGGTTCTAGCTGCATTTATGGATAACCAAGTGTTGTCAATCCTTGATCAATGTAACTTGAAATGACACAGTAGAAGACCCATAATTAACTCATGGTGATAGCTTGCTTAGCCATGTTCTTTGTCAACAATAGAAGTCGAGAGACAAAAAGCCAGCATAGTGACTATACGCATGAGCTAGATGGACTATATGTGTATTACACATTTCAAATTGTAGTGTGTGGTCTCGTACAGATTCACCCCAGGTGGATTGAGCACTTTTCATGGTTTGTCACTCATAATTTTTTTTTCAATCTCGACAGACAAAGACATTCCACAAAGCAAAGACAACGCACTCGTGGAGGTGACTGAAGTAGCACCTGAGCACCAAGGCAAGCATTTTTGCATTCTCTTTGTTATTTTATAAATGGTGCATTGTTTCATATTATGCATATGAGTTCTAGATGCTTTTTTTATATAATCAAATGCATAAGTATGTATTTGGGTAGAATCTATTGATTTGCATGTGCGATACTTGACCATTGTAACTTGGAATGATGTAGTGGAAATTGAATAATTAATTCATGATGATAAATTTTTTTTACCATGTTTTAGGTCAACAATAGAAGTCGAGACATATAAATCGACCATAGCTAAAACACGAGTTACATGTATTGTGTATATTACACACCTCATACTGTTTTCTATAATCTAAGGTGGAAGAAAATATGAAATATGGTAGCCCATAAAGATTCACCCTATGTGGATTGAGAACTTTTCATCGTTTGACATTCATATTAATTTTATTTTACTTTTTCATCTCATCAGAAAAAGTAACTCCAGAGAGCAAAGAGCATGTGAAGGTGATTGAAGTTGAACCTAAGCACCAAGGCAAGAATATGTGCATGTTATTTGTGGATGATGCATTGTTGCCTATTATGCTTATGAGTTCTAGTTGCATTTATTAATAACCATGTGCGTAGTTATGTATTTATGTAGAAACTAATGAATTGCATGTCCAATCGTTGATAATGTGGTTCGATCCTTGATCAGTGTAACTTGGAATGATGCAATAGGAGTCAAAATTAATTCATGGTGATAACTTATTGTTTAGCCATGTTCTAGACTAACAATAGTTACTAAAAACATAAGTTACATGGATTATATGTGTATTACACTTTATTTTTTTAATCTAAGCTGGAAAAAATATGTCTCATATAGATTCATCCCATGTGGATTGAACACTTATCATGGTTTATCATTCATTTTAACTTTTTTCCTCAACAGACAAAGACATTTCACAGAGCAAAGATGACAACGTTGTGGAGGTGAATGAAGTATAGAACCTAATGAGTTTGTCAATGCAATGGAACAATGCCCCGTTCGTGTCAAAGGAATCGTCTATTATTGAAGAGCTACTTTTACTAAGAGCGAAAATGAACTTTTAAGCCTCTTTATATGCAACAAGAATTCTCTATATGTTAGCTTTTGAGTTATTAATATTTTCTCATTGAGTCTGTGGACATATCAAGTTAACTTTGTCGCAAATGTTCTTTTGTTGTTAAATTGTTGGGTATGTTTTACATATTTAGTTTGTTGTGAGCTCTCGTGACTGTTATTTGATATCTTTTGAACTTATTTTATTGTAAAAATGTTGATAGGACGGTGACTGTTCACACACACACACAAAGAGAGAGAGAGAGAGAGAGAGAGAGAGAGAGAGAGAGAGAGAGAGAGAGAGAGAGAGAGAGAGAGAGAGAGAGAGAGAGAGAGAGAGAGAGAGAGAGAGAGAGAGAGAGAGAGAGAGAGAGAGAGAGAGAGAGAGAGAGAGAGAGAGAGAGAGAGAGAGAGAGAGAGAGAGAGAGAGAGAGAGAGAGAGAGAGAGAGAGAGAGAGAGAGAGAGAGAGAGAGAGAGAGAGAGAGAGAGAGAGAGAGAGAGAGAGAGAGAGAGAGAGAGAGAGAGAGAGAGAGAGAGAGAGAGAGAGAGAGAGAGAGAGAGAGAGAGAGAGAGAGAGAGAGAGAGAGAGAGAGAGAGCTTAATGGCATGAAAAGATCATAAATGAGTATTATAATAAAATAAATAACCTTACACATGCTTTTGTAAAAGACTTTATGGATAAGAATCCTCGGCGATCGTGAGCATGCAGTTATCACTCTATTCATCGTTGAAGTAATCTAGCGGCTTACATGACTCAACTAATAGCTAAACTGGACCAGGCTCTCTTATGCACGTCTCTAGATTCTCCAAACAATTTCTACAAGACGAAGAACAGAAGGTTCATAAATAATGCCCTTCACTACAAGGTTTGGTGAAAATCAACAATTTCTTCGTTTGGATTGTTTTTATTTTTAGGCAAACGACGGAGGGAGAGCTTCCCCACATGATATATTGGAACAAACAAAAACAGTTCAAACAGAGTTACACTTGGTGGTGATATAGTCCCGCCATTTTATTATATCACAAAGATCTTGCTGCTTTCAACAGCGATGAGCCCAAATAGAGAGATCATGGTTGATTGAGTGGAGTGTTTGGCGCAGTGGGACATTGATGCCTTCGAAACATTTTTTGTTCCTGGCGTCCCGAATCTTCCACGAGATGACGTACGACGAAGGACGCATCGTAGACTGGATGGAGTGCATATTGTCAAGATTTGCCCGTGTCCGCCGGTTGTGGTATTTGCAGAGCAGACCATAAAGGAGCGACGCAGCTGCAGTCCAAGAAGAGATGAGCGTGTTTTTTAGTCGTGTAGCCGCATCGCAGGCACTTTTTCATCAGTAGCAACGTTTTTGTAGAAGAGGTTGGCCCTTGTGCTCAACCGCTCTCGGCAGTAAAACCATCCGAAGATCTCGACATTGACTGGGTCCAGATGTATGTGGAGTTTGGATCGACATGGTCCATCGCCGAACTGAATTTCACTCCACCAAGTTTCATGCGTCTCATGTCCACCGTTTGAATTGTTTGAAGAAGGGACAATATCGTTTTGTCATCAGTTATGTATCGGTTTTCCTTTTTGCAGCCGGCAGTGGACCTCTTGACCATTTACATGATGCATTTCCTGCTGAAGCATAAGCCATGCGACATGGCCTCCAAACCGATTGTGCTCTAGGTTTGGGGAAAACGACACTGAAGTGATTATTTAATCCCTAAGCAAGCTGAAGAAGGTAATGATTATGATTTGAGGCAGAATAGCGTTATGTTTTGAAAAGTTATTATGTGTCCTTGTCTAATCGACGTTCACACTGATTTTGGCCCAAGGGATTGTAGCACTGCAGCACACTGATTTGGGGCAGAATGGTGTTATGTTCAGAAAGGAGCTTACTGACAACCTTTCGATTCTAAAATGAAAAATGACTGCCAACTCTCACTAATTTGGCGACGGAACAGTATGCAAAAACCTAAAAAAAATGGAGGCCTCGTCATTTGGAAATGCAGGATGCATGGTAAACAGACAAATCAGTGACGTGAAGCATCATGTTCATTTCAATAGATTCGAGATCCAAATATTGCTGTGAATAAAAGTTCGATCAGCCACAACAAAATTACCGAGGCATTCGAACCACATACAAACCAGGAATAAGGAATGCTCAATCAGCACATCAAACAACGCCCATATAAGTAATAATAACATCCGGAGAACAGCAAGTACTTGATCGAGTGAAAAAGCAAAACGGCATATAAACTTCCAGTTTAACCGAGTTCCCATCGCCGCAACATTGTCAGCTACCCGGAGCAAAATCCCAAAGCCCCCAACTTGAACGTCTGCCACTCGTCTCCGTGCAAGTGCAACACCAACATGGCAATGTCTATCACAGAGCAAACCCGACGACCGACCGGCAAGGCAAAAGGACTAGCGATCTCAGTCCAAGCAAGTTTCAGACGAGACGCGCCTATGTATTTAGCATTGTAGCATGGCTATATATCTATACGGTATGTGCACTGAGGATGCGTGCCCGCACGGCGGCTAGTCCCAGCCAGAGGCGCTGACGTTCGCCGTGCCCATGGCGTACGACGGGTAGTACCGGGGAGGAGGAGCTTCTGCTCCGTAGGAGCTGCCGCCGCGAGAGCGGCCGCCGCCACCACCC
>LAPY01002207.1:0-14371 GCA_000970635.1 Eragrostis tef
TGCATTGGCATGACCCCCACAGCACGTGACTAAACATCAACAGTACCTGCAAGGCTATGGCCAAAACAATCAAAACTTAGCGAGGTCCGTAGAACCTACCGATGATGACAGCAGCAGAAAAATCTAGCACAAACCTTGATTTTGGTTAGCATGATCAGCGGCTCAGTGCTTCCTCGTTGGATCTGTAAATTAAATTGCTGGTTGTTCTTCATTCTCCCGATTCCCGTCTTCTTCGGAGTAGCCGTCGCTGTGTGCGGCAACTGCTTTTGTGACCTTTTCGTTCGTGCCGCCAGGACCCTCGCTGGAGTTGACCTTGTGAAGTCGATCCCTGATGGATCGGTGTTGATAGGGGTGTGGCGCTAGCTAGGGCTATGGAAAACACAAGAGTCCGAGAGGAGAACAATAGCAGGATCTCAGACAACTCTAGGTGCGTGATATGTTAGGTTAATTTTTACCATAATTAAAGGTGAGTAATTTTGAATAGGATATTAGGGGTATTGTGGACAGTTTTTTATAATGGCATTGGTGGGTAATTTAGAGGTAAATTAGATCCGATGGCTATCAATTATTAAATTATCATAACAATGGTTAGATGTTTTGTTTTTTTGTGGTAATTTTTAGGATTTTCCTCCGATTAACATAAAGGCGCCGAAAGGAGCCTCTAATTAGTAAATATAAGATTCCCATGGCCGATCGATCGTGAGCTCATCACATGACCCGGCGCTAGGCTCTTCATCGTAGTACTACGGCGGCCCGTACGGGTTCCTCAGTAACTGTATGCCGGCGTGCCGTAGCCACCGTGGCCGTAGTTTCACCATGTTGGGCCGACCGGCACGGCCCGATGCGGCCCGACAGGCCGACACGGCACGGCACGAAACGGCCCGAAGCACGAGGCCAGTGCCGTGCCGGCCCGGGCACGGACCGAGTCCCAGCAGCAGTACTGATGATGCATCTGCTTACGAGGCTCAATGTCATCATCTATTTGTTTTGTGGTGTGCTTATTCTCTGTTTGGCGTCGAAGCTGACGGTATCGTTGTCTTATAGAGAGAAATATCGTAGTGAAACATGCTTCATCATCAGCACATCAGCAATTCAAAACATTATTTTTGGAAATTTGGACCAAGATGACATGTTCGACTAGTGTAGATAATTGGGGACCCCAATGGTGACACTTCGAGATTGGGACCTTTTTCTTTTCATCAAGCAAGAAGCATCCAATCGAGTCTCACAAACTTGTGGATGTAGTGAAATTAACAATACGAAAAGATTTTGTTCTAGAATAATTTATCTTGATCTGGATCTTATAACCGTTCTCTATGCTCATAATGGTATTGTTATGTGACCATCTGTATCTGTCTTTGATGATTTGTGGTTGTCACAATGCTGGAAAAAAAAACTTATTTCTAACCTGAAGGCAATCCCATTGCCTACCACCCAGCGTTTTTTTTGTTACGTGAACTCATCCTGCTTTTTGATATTTAGGGAAGTGGACTTGCTTCAAGGTCATTAATAAGAGTGGGGTACTCCGAGAAAACGATCACTTCGATTTGGGCAGGCAAGCGAAGTGACCAAGGGAAAGGAGTGGCAAAGTGAGTCGCATGCGTTCCCACCCCACCTTCAAAAAGTGCTGCCGTGCATCAGAGCGTGACGAGCGTCGCCCACGCAAAGACGCGTTATAGTTAAACCTGACCAGTTAGGTGTAATCTAGGTTGGAGGCTTGGTAAAGTATCCGGAGCAGAGCTTGCAGCGAAACTACCCAACAATTGTCACTGTTTCTTTTTCGAAAATTACACGGTACAACGCAGACACTCATAACACGAACTCACACTCATCTCTATGGACACACGTACGCAGACCTTACCCCTATGAGCACCTCCGAAGGACTGAGCATCCGACGGATTTGGAGATTCCTGAAGTCACCAAAGGCGCCTCGTTGTCGACGAAAACGTCGCTTACCACTTAACGCATAACGCCGACAAATCTTAAAAAAATCGCTCCCACCAGGAGTCGAACTCAGGAGCTCAAAATTCGCTCATAACAATTGTCACTGCTGGACGACGCCCGTCGTGCACGCCCCTTGATTGATTATTCTCTCGGCCCGTCCCATGTTAGTTTACGGCGGCGAGGACCCGCGACGGGCCGTCGGCTCGATCTTGTCTCCTGGTTCCCCGTCCCTTTTCTTCCAGCTTCCTGCCTCCCGCTCGGGCCACCGCTTGAGTCCATTCCAGGTGGGCCCGCCCACCACGCCGAGAAGAGTCATGCTCGTGCACGGGACGTGACATTGCAGACACGGCCGCGCCAGCCCCACATGTGGGTGGCCCGACCGATTGATTGTTCCGAGTTTCGTACTTGGCCCCTCATCCAGGTCAAAGTCGTGGTCAGTCGTCGCCCATGCTAGCGCTTCGGGCTCGGACTCTTCGCACTCCACTCCAGTACGCTGGCGCGCGCGAGTACATAAGCGTGCGTGCACCGTGCACGCAAGAGCAGCTGAGCTCCATCTTCGTTGCCTACACCAAGCAAGCTCTCCAGTCTCCACCACGTAGAGCCGTCCATGGCGCTGGCCGATTGCAACTTGCAAGGTCCTTGCGGCGCTGCTGTCCCTCGTCGGTGCCCTGTTCCTCATCGCCAACGCGCTGCCGTTCCACCACCACGGCCCCGGCGCGGCGCTCGCCGAACTCCTGCTCGCCGCGCTCGACCGGCTCCGCGACGTCGACGTCGTGGGGCTCGCCACGCGCCGGAACATGGTGCCGCTCTGCAACGCGATCCTCCTCGTCGTCCTCAGGCACGCCCGCTCGACGCCGCCGCAGCAGCGTGGCAACGGCAACCACCGACGACACCGTCGTCGCCGCAGGCGCCTGCCTCTACTCTGCGCCGGAACGCTCACCTGCGAGGCGCGTCGTCGTGTGGCGGCCGCAGAACAGGGATGTCGCCGCGCCGAACGCCAAGAAAGCAGCCGTCGGCGAGATCGGCCATCTCAGGCGCCAGAACAGAGGACCGGCCGTACAGGATCCATGGCCTGCTCCATCATTGATACAACCCGAACAACAAGCACAGCACGTGTCCACCAAGGAGGTCGTTCTCGTGGAAGAACAGAGAACTTGCTTCGACGACGACCACCACCACCACCTCATGGCTGGTGAGCTTGATCAGCATGCCGCCGTGGACGGGAAGACGATCCCCTCCCCGTTGCACTTTGGAAGCACTGTTGTTGCCAACGACGAGAGGAACAAAACAGAGGACACGGCGGCAGAAAGGGCTGGTGAGTTTCCTGGTTTTGTCTCTTTGCTCACTGGACTTTTTTTTTTAGGAAGTCGGGAGGGGAGACCCCTACCTATTTTATTAATTTTTATGCTGGTACAGAAATGCAATGCAGAAAGTAAATGTACAAAAGTTGAAAACGCAAAATTACAAAATTACATGCACAAACAAAAGTACAATGATGTTGATGCTTTGCCGGCGCTTTGTTCGTTGAGGCCTTGTTCAGTCTGGTGTTTGAGCTATAGCAGCTTGGCTCGCCTATTGTGTGATGTTCGACCTCCTTTGGATCTTTCTTGTCCGGTTTGCCCATAGTTTGATGGAGTCGATCATATTTTCCTTGATTCGCTCGATCGGGATTGTCGCATTATCGAACGCTTTCCTGTTCCTAGCCAACCATATGTTCCAAGCGACTGCGATGAAAATGGTTGTCCAGTCTTTTTTATTGCTTCGGTCGATGAAGTGATGCGAGCTGGTGATGGCTTTTGCAACATCATCGAGCAGATGTGTGTTGTGCACTCCCAGCAGGTTCCATATTTCTTTTGTATGGTTGCAGCCAAAGAAAAGATGAGATATGTTATCTTCTGAGTTGCAACCAAAGGAAAAATTAGCATTCTGCGTCAACCCGTGTCTGGCCATGCGTTGCTTCGTTGCAACCAAAGGGGCAATTAGCATTCTGCTCACTGGACATTAGGAAAGGTTTTCCTTAACGTTTTTCAGTGTTGGATGCCGTAACATCAATGGGTAGTACGCTCGGGGATTTGATTCCCCAAGCATCTCAAAAGACGACGTAGGAATTGCAGGGGCGGGCCAGCTTTGGTGCAAGGGTATTCAATTGAATACCCATTATTTTTGACAAATCATTTTTTTATATATTGTGTAAACTATCAATAGGCTTGCAAAAAATCAAAAACTACACAATCAACACACATCCAGCTTAAAAAACAACCTGCTCTACATTAAAAGCACGAAATTTCAAAACATTGTCCCGTAGTTTGTAAGTTTCTTTTCATTTCATTGTTTTATATCATCTACATTCGTATAATATGTTGAACAATTAGTGCTACACTGATTCTATGTGCTAACTTTCAAGTCTGGACAATTTTTCACTTGTGTTCGATGTATTTTTGACGCAATTTCTTTTCCATTTAGACGGCATAATTTTTCTGTCCCGTGTTTATAATTTTTTGAATACCCATACTTCAAATCCTGAGCCCGCCACTAAGGAATTGTGATCTAGGACGGCCCGTTCTCCCTGAAAAAAATGTGCTCTACCCGCATGATCTGCTTCGTGTGAAGAAACAGAGCGTGATCACTACAAAAATTCAGAAACAGAGCCTGCGGTAAGTAATATGTGCCTGTCTCTGTTGACTCGTGAGTCAAGAGTACGTTCAAAATTTTTGGAAACAAGATGATCAAGGGGTAATACAAGACGGCCATAATCAATTGGAATGGGACCTGGCTCAAGGCGTTGTTTACAGAGAAAAATTGCGCATTGACCTTTTGCTCCATATATGTGCAATTTTCTACCCTTTTCATTCTCCTGTTTTGTGCAAGTTGTTGTCTCGCACAGATTGTTTTTCCCAATACGCAAAAAAATTAATCGATCATCCACTTGCTCTGCTTGGTACAGTATATTTTTTCAATTAATTAATTCATTCCAAACCCTGGCTTGCTTTCGTTACATGTTGGATGTTCATGTTTGGTTAATTAACACAATTTGGATAACCAATCAACCATTTCTTTTTTTTTGTGAAAATATGTTGTTTCCATCCCTTGATGAAAAATATACTTTGCATTAGTTTGGATAACACCGAATCAAACCACATCATTGTACAAGATCCTTGGCGAAATCTATTTTGAATTATATCACCCTATTGAGTTTCCTCGATACATTGTTCTCTATTTGTATAAATAGCTTGGACTTTGAGCCGCATAGTGAGATGATGACAAGGAAGAAAGAAAAGATGATCAAGCAGATGAAGTCACTCACTGGGTGATTAAACAATCAATTAAATGAATCTACCTGGATAAAGGCCATCACCATCATTAGATGTGCCAATATTAGCAATGCAAAGGAGTGACACCAAATTGTATGTTGCCTCTTAATTGTGCCATGTGTTGATGCCGGTTCTTTGACATTCAAAACAACCAAAAAAGGGGGTCATTCAACATGTAGAAATGTAAGTGCGGCAACGCCGGAGGTAGTTTCTATAGTTAATCTATGAATAGAGATTGTAACAATACTTTTGAGAAAACTTTTATCTCAGTATAAGATGTTCGCTTGTTCAGGAGCCTAACGAATTCACCCTGGAGTAGTTTTACAACAAACATTGTTCTTTGGGGGTACCAAATGCTCTTGAATATGAAACGCGAATTTACTGTCCACATTCATGCCAAGGGTCAGGATGCATTCACTAACGAAATATGGTGTCTAAATAAAGCAGCACATATATAAGTAAGGTTTTTTGGGCTCTTAGGCATGGTTTCATTTATTAAATAATACATGCATGATGTAGAAAACATTACACCACTTTTTTGAACAATCATCCTTTTCTATTGTCTATTAAATTTAAGTGAGTTTAAAAGTTCTCCCCAGTACCAAAGTCTTCCAACAATACATGAAGCATACTAAACCGCTTAATGTTGCATTTACTTATAGTATATGTGTAGATATTTTTCAATTGCTCGTAAAGAGGCAAAACGACCCTGATTTGGTTAATCAAATTTCAGTCAAATACTGGAGTCATTGGCCATGGTGTCAAATTTATTAATCTATGGATGAATAGAAAAAACGAGAATTGTTATGTTTCTGGAAAAAAATTATACGGACAGAAAATATATGTATACCTTTTTTTTACCAAGAAAAGCTACATTCAAATAGAAGACAGTACCCGTGGGATCGTGCAGTGCATACACAAATACATGCATACCACAGTTTGTTACTGCTTGAGTGTTATAATGACTATTGTGGTGATGGATAATCTGAAATGGTAATGACCGAGGGTGTAGAGACCAGCCATGTTTCGGTTCTATCGAAGCGGATTATTACTGCCCTATTAGCATGGCGATGTATGCCGTACTGGCTCGAAGAGCCAAATCCAGAGCATACCGTGCTCACGACGGATGATCTCCAGCTTTCTTGGACGTTTGGTGGAAAGGCCGGTGACAGGTTGTCCGTGCCCACTCCATCTTTGCTTCAAGAATTTCTCTCGGCCTTGCACATGTCCGACATATGTTTCTAGGACACGTAGGACGGCGACGACGTGAAGCTTAATTGCGCCGGGCCGTGGACTTGGTCGGGTCCTCCATCCTCAACGTCGCTAGCTCGGCCCGCCCCCACTGCCGGAAAGGTCACAGAGCAGACATTACAGTCAAGATGCGAACAAGATCGGAGCACCTGTTTCCCGACTCACAGACCAATTGGGCCTACTCATCTGGCGCCGTTCGATCCGAGATCCCATAGATCCGGATCCCATCCAGCCACCCAAGTCAAAGTCGTGGTCAGTCTTCGCCATCGCACTCCTCCACAGCTCCACTCCTGACCCCAAGTACACCGACGCGCTGGGAACATGGTCCTGCTCTGCCACGCCATCCTGCTCCTCGTCCTCAGGGACGCCGGCCTCCTCGGCACCACCGCTCGACGCCGCACGGCAACCACCAACGACACCCTCGTCACCGCAGGTGCCTGCTTCTACTCTCCAGAACGCTCACCCGCAAGGAGCGTCGTCGTGTGTCGGCCGCTGAACCGCAGGGCCGAGAACGCCGCCGCCGCCGAGATCGGCCAATATCACGCGTCAGCGGCGAGGCGCACGCGCACTAGTGGCCGAGGCGGCGGCGGCGCGACGTGCCTTGCCGCCGTGGACGGAACCAGAGCAGGAGAATCACGACCAGCCAGTGGCCAACCAAGAGATCGTCATCGTCGAGGAACGGAGAGCTTACCACGACGACCGGCATAACTTCGTCGACGGCGAACTTGAGGAGCAAGACGACGGTATTCCCGTTGGACTTTGGTCGTGATGTGGGTGTTGCTGAGGAAGGTGCACCGGGAGAGGAAGAGTGCGGCGAAGAAGAAGACCTCGACGAGATGAACAGGAGGTTCGACGCGTTCATCGCAGGAGATAAGACACGAGTGCTCTCTCAGTGCGAAATGAATCATTGTACAGTTCTGACATGTGTGTCTTCGTTCCCTGACCTCTCATTGTTGGAATTAGTGGGCTAAGCCCAGGAAAAAATTCCCATAATTCTTAGAAAATCTCAAAGGCTCGTTAAAGAATGGTGGGAGTACAATCCTATAGTACCACATTGCTAGTTTAGGTGGAGGAGGACCTACTTAAATAGAAGGTTGCTTCACCTTCTCTTGCAAGTATGTGGATGAGAGGAATAAGAAAGAACCACACGCGCTCGCTCGCCGGGGCGGGGCGGGGTGATGGTCCGCTGAAATCCGGAGGTTTTGCCTCTTTCTTCTGCTGGGCCGCCGCTTGTAATCTACCCTATCTCGATCGTCGGCGTGCACCGGCGAACAACGGGAGAGCAGGTCTCCTGAACCTCGTCTTCTGCGCTCCTGCACTAGGAGAGGACAAATAAGGTTTTTGAGAAGCGCTCTGCGCGACTGCTGGATCGCTTCCACCACGGCTCGTCTTCCTCTACGTTTAGGATCTGAGGCTGCTGCTCGTCATCGCCTTCGTCGACGTCTTCTCCGCTGTCCCGGTTTGTCTGCACCGCCAACTGCTACAGTTCTTTCGACTCTTCTAAAAGAACAGTACGTACTCTCTGGAACCATGTCTTCTTACGTAATCCATGCTTGTACGGTAGTATTGAGAAGTATGGTAGATCTTGTTCTGTTTATTATGTTTTTAGACTTGTCTAGATCTGGCATAGACTTGTCTAGTTTAATCTGTAATCTGTTTATCATGCGCATGATTTATTTCTGAATTAAATTAAAACTAAAAGTGCTCGTATTTCTAATAATAATAATCAGGCAAAGTTACGCGTTCTCTTCTCGGGTGTTATCGCCGTGAGTGACGTCAAATGGTATGCGCGTGCAATTTGACTCATCCGCAAGCATCTGCTTGCTCTGCTCCGTGCGCGAAGAGCACATAGAAGAAGCAGAGTGAAGTAGTCACAATCAGAAACAGAGGCCCGTAGCAAGTTATTTGTCCACGTCGCTGTTGACACAAAATGTCAGCAAACACGACGAGACGGGCGTAATCCATTGGACTTGGACGTGGTCGAAGTGGTCGAAGTAATGTGGTGTTTGGATACGCTGACTAAAACTAGTAAGGTGACTAGAGACTAAGGCTATGTTTAGATCCACCTTTTAAAATTTTAGCTGGCTAATTTTAGTCACTTTACATCCAAACACGACCTTTTAAAATTTTCTAACTTTTAGCCCACTCCCTCCTAAACTTTTAGCTCCTAGTCACCTCAAAGCTATTAAAATCGACTAAACTTATAAAAAAAAGCAAGAAACACATAAAAAAGGCAAAAAAGTACAAAAGTCAGATACATTAGTCAGGGATACAAACAAGTACCTCTTAAAATTAGTTGGCTAAAAAATTAGCCGGCTAATTTTTAGTTGTCCAATATTAGCCGACTAAAGGATCCACCTTTTAGCCTCCCCCTCCCTTACTAGAACTAGCCTGACTAGTTTTAGTCCCTTTCAGTTCTCTTTATTTGGAACTTTAGTCTTTAAAAATGACTAAAATTAGTCTAGTATAGTCTCTAGCGAGGATGTGTTTGGACCAAACACGTTCTAATACGTACATTTGTGCATCGACCTTTTGCTCTCGTGTCGTCTCATCAAACCTGGCATCACAGCTGTTTCAACCCTGCTGGTGTTCTAGTTTGTCGGGTACGTATTGGTGGGTGGTCGGTTGTAAAGCTAAGTCCGTAAACTGAGAGGAATACCGTCGTGAACCCGGCCACCAGGATGTGGCAGTTTACGGACAACAATACAGAGAGGCATCCGCAGTCCTATGTCGGGTTTCCACTCCCAACCATTTTAAAAGGAAACTCATCTCGTATTGTCCGCCGAAAACTGACGGAGCTGCATGCCTACTGCTAACACAAGCCGACCTCAGAACTTCCAGGTTGCACAAGTAAACTAACAAAAGAGTTTACCTAGGACCAGAAGGAGGGCGGAGGAAAGGAAGAAACGTCGAAATACGGAAGGTGATTTTTTTTTTCAGGAAGCAATCACCCACCATAAACTGATGCCGGAAATCGAGTCGGAACCGTTGCCTAACCTTGATACAGTACAAGAACTGAAACTCAGGCCACCAATGCAAGCAAGCAACCGAGGTCGATCGAGATGGACACGCTGCCACGCGACGTGCTCGCCGACGTCCTGGCCCTCCTCCCACCGCGCACGCTCGCCGCATGTCGCTGCGTCTGCAAGGCGTGGCGCGCGGTGGTGGACGCCGGCCGCCTGCTCCGCTCGGACCTCCTCCCGCTCTCGGTGGCCGGCATCTTCCTCACCATCTCGGACGAAACGGACCCGTTCTTTCTGCGCCGGCCTTCGTCCAAGCACGACGACGATCGGACGATCTCCGACGAGCTCGATGACTACGCCCCCGCCATGGACGAGGACTTAAGGCCACAGCCTACAGGACTGCTGCAACGGCCTCCTCCTCCTCCTGGACAACTGCGTCGTGAACCCGGCCACCAGGCAATGGGCGCGCATCCCGCCATGCCCGAGGTCGCCCACCAAGGGGAAGATGATGACGGACGGGTTCGGCTACTGGGTCTACTACATGTTCCTCATGTTTGATCCCACCGTGTCGTCGCATTACCGGGTTCTCGCAATGCCGTACCTTCCACACCGAGGTAATCATAGACAGCAATGCGAAGCTGCGGAGGCGATAGAATGGCCACCGTCTCCATGTATGGTTCAGGTGTTTTCATCGAGAGCGGGGCAGTGGGAGGAGAGGGAGTTGGTCCGGGAAGGGGACGCCGTATGCACAGCTGTAGAGCTGTTGAAAGATCTAGACCAATACCTTGACGGTGTCTACTGGCGCGAGGCCATGTACGTGAATAGCAAGAAAAATTTCCTTGTGAGGTACATCATCAGCTCATTCAATCAAGCACCTTCAGTTATTAAAATCTTTATTGTATATGTGACAATAGATTATTCATGGTGGAGTGTATATTTGACCATTGCAGGATTCAGTTATCAGAGAGCAAGTACCAGGTGATTAAAACTCCGGCAGGCGTTGATGTGATACGCCATATGGTGGATCTTCGCATTGGGAAATCAAAGGACGGCCTGTACTGCGCATCTGTTTCGGAATGGGGACTCCGGATTTGGCTCCTCTGTGAATCTGGTGGCAAGATGGAGTGGATACTGATGCACCATACCAACATATATGCTCTGAACAATCATCTCTGGAGGTGGGATAGATATGGACCTAAAACGAAAAAGAATGAACCTTGGGTTTGGACCTGTTACGACTACATGCGTGAAAGGCAAGAGAAGACAGAATGGGACTCCGACGATGATAATGTCCTTGACGGCATTGAAGGAATGGGGCAAAACTCATGCCACGAAAATACGGACGCGCTTATACTTGGGTTCCATCCTTTCAAACAGGTCGTCTTCCTGCATGTTAACTCTGAATATGAAGTTGCATACCATTGGAAAAGCTGCAAGGTTCAATACATGGGCGGCCATTCATATGCAAATTATTATCAAGTTCCACCAGATGTACAATCATCTTTCGTATACACACCATGCTGGGCGAGAGACTTACCAAATGGTAATTAACAGGATTAGTTTATTGTACTGGGTGACTGGCCAACATGCTAATGTGATATAATTTCGTCGAATGCCGCTGTTTCTTTTGTCAGTTTACTGTTTTTAGCATCAACTTTCCTTTTCCGTTGCACATCTCACGAGTAAACAGACGAGTGCCCTGTGCGTAATGAATCAATGTACAGTCCCGACTAGCTCTTGTTGATCGTGCAAGGTACCTTGATCATAGTTCACACACCACGTGTTTCCTCGTCCCTAGTCATTTGGGAAAGCATTTCTGAGTTGATTGTCGTGACACCATGGATATGCTCAATCAGACACCCAGTGCAGTATTCTTCTTCCCTAAACATCGCAAAAGACGAGGTACAAATTGTAAACTAGGATGATCCCACAATTTTTATTCTTCAAAAACGCAACAGGGTAGCCCTCCACCCGCTTGTTCTGCTCCACGCGAGGAGCGCAAAAAGAAGCAGAGTGCTATCAGAATTGAGAAAAGGAGGTCGGTAGCAACTAGCAAGTAATATGCCCCCGTTGCTGTTGGCTCACGAGTCAACAACACGTTCGATACACGATGAGTCAGTGGTAATACGAGACGACCATCATCAAATGGACTTGGACCTGGCTCAATGTTTCTCAATGTTGTGTAGAACATTGTGCGTCGACATTTTGCTTGTTGTCTCATGAAAGGTTTTTCTGGCATTCTGCCAACAGTTGTTTCACTCGCGCTAGTGTTCTTTTTTTTTAATGCAACAGGAGGGGAAATCCCGCTGGTGTTCTTAGTTGTTGGGTGCTGGTTGCAGCTGTCTGTAGAGCAAATCTTTGCCCATGCACGGCCTACGCTACACTCTGTTTTTCAACGAATTTTGTACATCTTTGCACTTCTCAATGCAATGCCACATAAAGCTTTTGCATGTTTGCTGAAAACTCCTCTTGACGTTCATCTATTTACTCTCTACAAACTAATAGAAGTCAAGATGTCACCCATACAGTGGTAATCATACTATCATAGCTACTAGAAATCAATCTGCATCCCCAAGGTTCCCACGACACAGCCAAACAAGTGCTCGCCTGTTCCTTCAAAAAAAAAAGGAAAAAACAAGTGTCTCGCCTGTGAAGTGCGTGCACCTTGCCTAAGCAAGCAAGCATATATGCTTGGACCAGATGTCCAGATGAGTTCGTTTTCGTTATTCAAAGCAGTGTGGCAAGTTACAAACAAGGTGCTATACTACCAAGTGCACAGTAGATTGTGGATAACGCCATGTCAGGAGAACGAATACAACATTTACAAGACGTTTATCAATGGTGCTCCCCTCGAACCGGTGCATGGCAAAACCATCAACAAGCTCAAGGGGAAAGACAGAAGGATAACCTGAGATGTAGCAGATTACTGGGGCCTGGACCTGCTGGATATCGATGACATGGTGCCTGATCTAGGTATATACCGGACGTAAAAGGACTTCGCAGCTGACTGAATCCATAGCAAGCAGACTCATTTCCCCCCTTTAAAAACGGTCATTTGTTTTCATAAAAAATAAAAGGCAATCATTGATTATTTTTGTCGCTTGGGCTCTACTCAAGGTAAAGGAAGCAGGCTTGCATTGCGCTGTACCACTCCACATTGTAGCCCAAGAGGTAATAGGTCCCCATGATAATAGGAAATTTTGTTTCAAAGTTGTTACGATATTTGAGAGAATATCCGTGTTAATTGGTTGGAGTTTTTTTCTCTTCATTTGACGTGAAATAAATTAAGCCGTGCCTTTCCCATCTTTAGCTTTCCACATGACAACATTGAGAGACATATCAAATCAATTGACGTGAAACATATTAGCATGACACCTCATGCATGTTTCATTTTTATCTTTTGACCTAGAAAATGTTCAGAGACATGCCAGACTTATATATCTTCATAGATAGTACTTGACGTGAAACAAATTGGCAAAACAAGTACTCGGGAAGCTCCAGTGCTGAATTAGTAAGCCGAAACGAACTTTTTATGAGAAAAGGGGATCAGAAAAGGAAAATCAAGGACATGGATGAGAAATCTAGTCATGCGCACGCGAGGGGGCAAGGACCTGCGGAGGATCGCGACTGGGGCAGTTTGCTTCTTCCCTGACCCTGAAAATGCGCTGTTCTCCTTTTCCTCCAATCCTTTTTTTTTCTGTTTCTATTCTCTGAATCAATGATCAGCATTTTCTTTTATCTTTTACCTCTCAAGAGGTAAAATGAGTACCGTAACAGGGCTCTCATATGAGATCCAATGATTATACTTCTGGAATCATCATATCCTATTTTGATGCCCAATGTGATCACTTTTGTTGAATGGTATAGAAGCCAAATTCCCACTACCATAATGATTGAACCAACAAAAATATATAATGGAATGATATCATGTGATTGTAAAAAGAAACAACATGGTAATAATAGAAACAAGTTCGGATTACATAACAATGCATTGGCACTACTAGTCCAAGATAACAATATCTGAACAACAAAAACCTCCAAATCTGGTAAATAGGTAAATAAATGGATGGCTAAACAACAAAAACTCCAAATCTGGTAAATATGTAAATATCTGGATGGCTAGATAGATGGTACTAGTAGATAAATTAAGCCCACATCAAAGGATCGGTAATGTAGGCATAAGAACACAGCGTCCATGCTGACGAGCGACAGGTGCATGGATATGAATCAAGGATGGTTGCCAGGTTGGGCTGCCAGCCGGCGAACGTCTCTCAGTTTGAGCCCGCGCTGCTGTTTGCTGGCCAGTCATGCGTGGACGCGCCGGGCTGTGGTGCCGTGTAGGTGTCCGGCGCGGCGAATGGCTGGAACGCTGGAGGATTGGGTGCAGCGGCCGCAAGAGGTGTCTGGAAAGGCTCGGCGGTCGGCATGGCAGAAGCGACCATAGATGCATGGAGCAAGCGCAGATGCGATAGTGCAAGGGACATGGTTGTCAGCAAGTTCAGGCAACGATCCAAGAACGACTGAGTCTGCGGCATCGCGACTGCCGGCGCATTAGGAGCAGGGGCGCTGGGGAAGGCCGCTGGGGGTGCAGAGGTGAACACGGGTGCAAAATAGGCCGGTGGGGGTGCAGTGGCGTTGGGGAAATGGAGGTTAAGCTGCGCATGGTTGGAATGAGGTGGAAAATGGGCTGACGGAGCAGGTGCAGGAGTAGGAGGCGATGGAGAGGTGGAAGAAAGGACAGCTGCTGCCACGCCTGCCTTGGCAGGTGCAGCAGGAGGCGGCACAGAGGAACCTGTGCCGCCCCCAGGAGGCGGTGCGACTTGGGAGCCAGACGCATCACCCTCCGGGGCGGGTGCGGGAGGCGGCGGCACAGGGGAAACCGCATCGCGGACCGCGGCCGCC
>LAPY01002207.1:19248-30376 GCA_000970635.1 Eragrostis tef
GGTTGTGGCCGTGGCCGTGGCCGTCGGACTTCCCTGGCTTGGACCCCTTGACGACGTGCTTCTGGCTCCCGCCGACGACGTGGATGTCGGTGATCACCTTGCGCGCGTCGGAGGTGAGCCTGTCAGCGACGTCGTCGGCGTCGAAGGGCCCGGAGATGGTCACCGTCTTGCTCCTCTCGTCGTAGTTGATCGTCCTGATGCTTACTTTGTCTGTTTTTGCGCGTAAAGTGAGGCGCAGGCGTGCAAATGATCAGTTCATCACAGTTCTGTACAATCTTTGAGATGAATAGTGGTTTGTAACTGAGATTTGGGGAGCAAGGGATACCTTGGATCTTGCAGAGGACCTTCCTGATCTTCTTGTGGCATTTCGGACACTCAAGATCAACTCTCATCATAATCGTAGACATCTGATGAAGTGAGTCAGATCAACATGTAAATAATGCCAGTTAGTTTTTTTTTTTTGAGTTTCAATTGATCTTCAACGCCATAATACAAGGAAAACGCTTGAAATATCTTGTTGGAGATAATATCTTCGCAGAGAAGCAGAGAGGGGAAGTCTTTTGTTAGCTATCTGTTTCCCAACATACCCCCTGGATCTGGCTAGAGTTAGGTAGTTGGTCAATATTCAAAAGGGAAAAGGAAAAGGAATTGCACGTTGCTTGCTGTCTACTTCACGCCAAGCAAGTACTACTTGAGTGGAAGGAGCACAAGGCCTTTCAAAAGATGGCGTTAGCACATCAACTGATCGAGATACTAAAAGCAGAACAGGCAGTGTTTGAAACGAATAAGGTGAACAACGGGAACTAGTAACAGAAATTCATATGCATCTCGCTCTTCTCCTATACATGAATCGAAACGATAGAAGCAAAGCACAACCAGTAGTCGCCAACCCCAGCAAGGATTGTGTTGGTATGTTCTTGTGTGGATGGAAGAGTGTTTTCAGCTCATCAACTTCTTTTTCTTTTTTTTGGCAAAGAAACTTGAGGTCTGAGTTTTGAAATTTCAAGAACTGGAGCATGAAAACTAGTGCATGAACATTGTTAACCTTTGGAAATTTGCATCTAACGAAACATAATGCTTGTGCGTGCAGAGAGAGAGAGAGAGAGAGAGAGAGAGAGAGAGAGAGAGAGAGAGAGAGAGAGAGAGAGAGAGAGAGAGAGAGAGAGAGAGAGAGAGAGAGAGAGAGAGAGAGAGAGAGAGAGAGAGAGAGAGAGAGAGAGAGAGAGAGAGAGAGAGAGAGAGAGAGAGAGAGAGAGAGAGAGAGAGAGAGAGAGAGAGAGAGAGAGAGAGAGAGAGAGAGAGAGAGAGAGAGAGAGAGAGAGAGAGAGAGAGAGAGAGAGAGAGAGAGAGAGAGAGAGAGAGAGAGAGAGAGAGAGAGAGAGAGAGAGAGAGAGAGAGAGAGAGAAGAGAGGGAGAGAGAGAGAAGCTTACCTTGTCTGCTCCTAGGGATGCCTGAACTCCTTGTTTCACCTTCCCTTCTCCAGGTGCAGAGCAGAGGTGGAGGCCAAGAAGAAGCCGGGAGGTGCGAGGAAGAGATAAGAAGCAGCAGCAGGAAGAAGGAAGTTAAAGGAAACGCGGCTGGCGGGAGGGACAGGGTGTGGAACCTCGCTTTTGTGCAGATGAACCTACTGGCACCGTGACGCTCTCGAGTGCTCTAACCTGTAACACCCAAGCCAAGCTTCGGCGGCCACGTGGACCCATGTACTCAAAAATCTGCAGCCATCGCTGTGCTTTTTAGTACCTTTTTTTTCTTCAAGAAATCATCGCGGCGCTTTCCCCCGGAAGCACCCGTCACCAGGCTGTGGTGTGCGTAAACAACGACGCGGTAAGGTGATTGTTATCAGCGATAACTCTGTTTATTCGGCAACCAGCAGACCATGTACAATGGTGCCAACTCACAACTCACTCGCTTCACAAGTACTAGTAGTACGGTATCATGCTGTAATGTGTGGGGAATTGTCGCGCACACAAGAGAAGCAAAGTGGTCCATCTATCTGCTGGTATAACAAACAACAAAACCCTGGTGGACCGTGGTGTTTTGCGAGTACTGTGTACTACTCTCTAGAGGCGCTTAACTGCAAGTAGGGCAGTTGAGCACGACCACATCCTTAATGGAGAGGTTGGCCCAAACAAAAAAAAATTCAAGAAGAAGAGGGATCATTTGCACTCTTAACATCAAATAAATCAGTCCTAAGAGAGTACTCCTTCCGTTCTTAAATTGATGTTGTCGTTGACTTTTTAGTTACGTTTGACCATTCGTCTTATACAAAATATTTGCTCAAATATGCAAAATTATAACTTATGCTCCAAATATCTTTAGTGATAAAACAAGTCATAACAAAATATATGATAATTCTTAAACTTTTTTGAATAAGACAAATGGTCAAACGTAACTCAAAAAATCAACGACTATATCAATTTAAAAACGAAGGGAGTAGCAGACACCTCTCCGGAACTGTTTTAGACAACAAGCGAAGATTTGTTTCATAAGCTTTGCAAATTATCTAGTTTTTTATTTTTATTGAGGATCTGCAAATTATCTAGTTGATGCTAATGGAGGGCCTTTGTGAGAGATTGCTTAAGCGAGGATGCCTTCCTTACTTAATGGAGGGCCTTCTAGAAAGTATATTATAATCTATGTGTCTATTTGTGTTGATTGATGTTTATTTGAACATGTAATTAATGTGAGGTGATGTTCTTAACTTGAATTACCGGTCTCGACCAATACCAACATATTTCCGCCAGTAGTGTTATGTTTTTTTGGGTTTTTTTTATATGAGCATTGCTATTGGGTTAGACCGATTTGGTAGACTTTTCTACGACCAGAAGATCTAATCGCTAAAATCACTTGGGTGGTGGTTTATATATCAATCAAAGGGTTTAAAACACTTGGTCAGAAAAAAGTCGGACAAATAGGTGTACTCTGAAACATTTTTCTTTTTATATCTTCCTGTCCGATTTGTTTCCGTGTAATTTAAGAACAGAGAGAGTAGCTAGCTAAAACCATGTTAACTCCTCCTTGGGGTAAGGGTAACGTTGCATTGGGTTGATGCACACACTTCACTCACATCTCTTTCATCTCTTTACCTTCCTTCTTCCAGTGACACGTTTGTCAAGATTGGGCTCTTGGCGTGACATATAAAATATATTTTATAATAATCACCGTTATTGGACCAACAATCCCACTGAGCACCACCACCACACCAAGTTGCAGTTCTCCAACTAAGCGGTGCTGGGAAAGCTGTGAGGAAAGACGTCTTTAGCGCTGCCATTAAGCATTTCCCCAGCATTTTCGCACATTGTCGTGATGGCCATCTATATATACAACTTGTTCCCGGGTCCACGGCGTCATCCGTTCTCCGATCCGGTCAGGCCATAAGATATTTTTTGCCACAAGAAAATCGAAGATACACATGTCTTGTTTGAGCTGTATTACATACAACTCGTCAGAGGTAATGGTCAAAAAGTGAGAAACAAGCGCCACGAGGAGCGAGTCGAATTCATCGTAACTTTTAGCGGGTGTTAACTACTTTACCATACTTAATCTATGTGAACCCGACACGCGTATATGCTTGGAGTGGCCGCACCACTACTAGCTATCCGGAAATTAAGCAATGGAATCGAGCTTTTGAGTTAGAAGAAGAGTCTCTGTAATGGGCGGTGACGTCTGCCACTACGTTTCTACGAATGTGTAAATCGTTAGCCCATAATCCCAAGGACATCACCTAATCTAATGCCACTGTTGTGAGCCGAGAAGACAGCAAAGAGCAAGAAAGGATGGGAGGGAGAACGTGCCACGGAGCTTTCGTGGGGACGGGGTTTGTTAGCCATCACCCATCCGTTAGGCAGTAATTTTTAGGATATATTACCATGCCGATCCACTACTAACATCATTAAAGGTTAATGGGTACAGGTGCATGCACTAGTACTCTTAGACGTGACATGTATCCAAATCCAAATGTGTTGGTACTATTTCGCTCTCATCTCTGCAGCAGCTAGCTAGCTCTGGACATCACCGACCGACACCTCCGAGAAAGTGCAAGAGCTGTGGTTACGAAATAATCATCTCCGAAGTAGAACATGCAGCAACATGCTAACATGTATATATGTACCTCCTCCAGTTGCTTACAAGCCCTACATAGCACATTTGTCCCAGTATTCATCAATGGTGTTTTTTTATTACGTGACTCAGTCTCAGTGCTTTCTCGTGCCGCCTTGGCGCCTTCAATATATGGTCGAGTATCAGATATCAAGTCATGGCAGTGTGCATCCGGGACCGATACCATTGGATAACACACAGCAAATTAGGATTAGGATTCCGGGCCTTCACATCGACCCAAAAAGAGCTACGTACGCGCCCAAAAGGCTCCGTTGGCTCAGATTCAAAACAACAAATATTCCGCATAAACTTTATCATCAGCCAGAGCAGAGGATGAACCAACTACTAGTACTACGTGGACGAGGGCTCAACGTGAGCTTGGAAATAGCTTTCAAGATAGTAGGGGCGATCGGGTTGTCCTTGCTTTGATTCGGTTGTGATGACGGCCAACTGCTCACGGGCGGATCCATGCCCACAGCTAGAACGCAACATGGACATCAGGATGCGATGATGACACACATGATGATGCAGCGCAAATGTCCTGTTAGGACCAGACACCGAGAGAGGCGCGTTCATGATGGCATCCACAAAAGGCAATATATGGGCGCAAATATGTAAGAGCAGTACCGCAACAACCAGTGTCCAGTGTGTTAAACCTCGGCATATCTACCAACGTAAAAAATTAACTCAAACACACGGGGACACTGATTAAGTTGCAAGTCAATTATGGCATCTATGAAGACGTGAATATGCAAAAGCAATGTAGGAGTATCAACTATCACTCTCAACGAGCATTATCCATTTTCACCATGTTACCCACAATGATAGAGGCAAAAACCACAACAGGGAATGGTTATTTCACGACAAAAGAAATTCCCTTCAAAGGAAATGCAACTTCCATGAGTGTCATCCTGCAAGTATATACCCACGGAATGGAAGATACCTACGTACATTTCTTGCTTTCCTTTTCCGTTCAGTTCCAAACGCCTTTTGATCAGCTTCCTCACTTTGTACTTGTTACGGTGCACACTTGTTGAAGTATCCTCTGCCTTATTTCCTCCAGATGGTTACGTGTGGTCCAAGATACCAGTTCTCTGTACCCTTGGCCAACTGTAGCTAAAAAGAGCAAAACATCAACAGAGCCTTGGCATGGGAAAGCGACAAGGTCTATACAGGACTAAAGTTACGTATCAAGTTAAACCACCCGAATTTCTTGCTTTGCTGTTGCTAGTTCAAGTTTGCGGTCTTGTTGAATTCAAGATGATTCTCAAAAGGCAGACTCCGAAGTTATGTTCAACAGAGCTTGGCACTCGCCTGTTCGATAGGCTGCAGCTGCAGAAGAATAACTGCGAGCACTGTAGCCACTGCAGAAACACTATAACGGCTGCAGAAGAAATAACTGAAACACTGTAGCTGTTACAAAACAGCTGCTGCAAAGCAGCCAAGCGAACAGGTTGCGGTCTTGTTGAATTCAAGATGATTCTCAAAAGGCAGACTCCGAAGTTATGTTCAACAGAGCTTGGCACTCGCCTGTTCGATAGGCTGCAGCTGCAGAAGAATAACTGCGAGCACTGTAGCCACTGCAGAAACACTATAACGGCTGCAGAAGAAATAACTGAAACACTGTAGCTGTTACAAAACAGCCGCTGTAAAGCAGCCAAGCGAACAGGTTGAATATCTATACCCTTCCGCAGTTACATGCACTGTTTATTTGTTTTCCATGTGTAGCTGATCGGATTAAAATGTAAGTCAAAAATTTTCTGCTCCAGAGAACAAACACCTTTATCTAGGTTTATTTATGTTGTGAAATTATAACATGGTTTTCCTAATTCACAATACCATCCATCCATCCCTAAACAACGAAAATGTAAAACAGCAATTTCCATAAAAAATATATCAAAATTGGCAAACAGCAGATTTCTCTAAAACTTTATTGCCAACTCTGTACGACGCATAATTGGGAGAGCATCAGGGCAAAAAGTCAAAAGAGCCGACAATAACTATTAAGATGTGACCATGACATCCCAATTTCCTGTCAGGACCAGACGCTAAGGCCCAAGAAGCACACTAATCAATATGGCATTGAGAAAGGCAATAGTAGCAAATCTGTAGTGCAATGCCGCAGTTACCAGTCTCTTATCCATTTTCACCATGTAAACCAGCACATACCCAGAACAATGTAACGGCAGGAACCCACAGAGAATGGTGATTTCGGAATACAGATTTTCCATTCAGAGCAAACACATAGTTCAGGAGTACCATAATGGAAATAATATCCACAGATCATAAATACCTGCAGCTGGTTGATAATTGGACAAGCGATCACAGAGTTCGAACACCCAGTGATGCCACTAAACTTTCACTTAGTCAAGCTGTTGACACGAGATAGGTATCACTGGAAATGAGCCATAATCATTAGAAGGTCAAATGGATCTTTTGTAGGGGTCCTTGACATGGCTGGCAGCATTGTAGCGATGGAAGTCTCCAGTGTTACCTCCTTTATTGTTCCGGCCAGTTCCAAATGCCTTTTGATCAGCTTCCCTCACTTTGTTCTTATCACGGTACGCAGTTGTAGCTGAAGTATCCTCTGGCTTCTTTGCTCGAGATGGTGGTGCACCGTGTGGTCCAAGATAGATGTTCTCTGTATCCTTGGCAGGCTGCTGGAGGAAAGCATATATGTTAAGTTACGGGAACAAAGATAGATGCATGACCAATGAAAATCTACCAAGTGAAGAACCAGATTCCCTTCTTTGCTACTGGTTTATGGTACGCATTGGCAGCCTTATGAAATGCAGCAATCCATTGTACAGGTATGTTTGTTAAAACGAAGCCACAGAACATTGCATCCAAAAAAGAAAGAAAAGAAAATAAAGTAACCACAGTGTGTAATGTCACTTTGAAGTGAGTTGGACAGTTGAAACCCATTCATAGCACAAAGAAATGACGACATGGTGGTGTTTTGCTTTTGTAAAGGGGACCACAAAAGCATAGTATAATTAGAAAGAGACCTTTGGAGGTGGTTGAGGATCAGAAACCCGTGAAGCTTCCCAGTCACCGAGATCAGATTCTTCAACGCTCAAACTTGGAATCACAAAGCCATCATTATCTGTGATATGTAACATACAGCATGTGAGAATATGTTTCTTAGTAATCAAATCCACATCCAGTCCACCAAAAAAAAAATACAATTTGACTAACAAATACAATGTGATCGACCAGGATGAATAGAAAACCCAAATTAAAGAAGGAAAAAAAAACCATGCCAATATAGATGGCATAGATTAAACACATCCAAAGAAATAAGTTAAATAATCAGATCTGCCTAAAGAGTACACAAATTGCTAATAAGGGACTTGCATAGCCAAATCAGCATATGAAGCACAATATCTGACTCATAACATCTACAAAGCATAACAGGTTAACAGGACATAGGGGACAAAAAATCAGGGATATAGGCAGAAAAAGAAAGTAGAGCATGCTACTAGAGGTTCCATGCTATATTACTATTGTTGCATATCTTGGGAGCCTTGTAACACACTATAATGGAAGCCTTTAAGATTTCTCATAGCATCCACACACAGGCCTGTGAAGGCTACACAATCCATGTTTCAGGTGCAACAAAGGACCCATAAAGTGGGACTCCTATTGCCTGTCATTCAACTTGTTGGCCGAGCACATCAATGTGTGTTTACTAACAGAGTCTAGATGGCATGTCATCTCTATCACCCATCAATAAAAGTCCACCATCCAAGCCCAAAAGGCAAGCCCAGCTAGGATATGCGTCAAACTCTATCAAGGATTGCACATTAGCACTGCAGTCAAGTAACATATCAAAATGTAACCTCAAATTCTAAGTTTGAGGTGTGCAACTTAACATGTTCATACAAGAAATTACAAATGTACTACGTGAAACCACTATGCATTATCATTGACTGTAATGTGTGCACCATTCTGTTCTAGCTTTGTTTGATTTTCAGTTCAGCACCAGTGATTCAGTAAGCGCTTTCGTGATGACTAATATCTTGGCTTACATACATTAGCCACAAACAACAAAACTTGGTGCTACATTAAGTTTCAAAGGTGTAGCCTAGGCGTCTATGCACCCCCTTGTCGCCGCAGGGATTCCTTAAGCTGTAGTGTCGCCTAGGCGGTAAGGCTCCCTCTGCTCTGGTCACCGCAGAACGTCACACTGCCTTAAAAACTATGGTCCTTATAGGAAAATCATCATCTTCTTTCTTTTGACACGCTATGGCAAAAGCATATAGCTACACAGAGAAATTCCAGGGATAATTGATGTCTTTCGTGTAGCTCCTGCTGTTATTTCGTTTATTTATTCTATTTACACCACTCAATCTAGTACTTTCAACAAGATCACAAAGCACTTGTTCATTAGTGACTATGTCAAGATAGGCTTTCTTCTGCTGTAAAAATAAACAAAAATATCTCACGAAATCAAGCACAAACAGGTTTCTCTGCTGCAACAAACTACGGGATGTACAAAGCAACCAATAAAGTAGTAGTTTATGTCGCAACCTCAAGGAGCCTACAAGAGGTTCATTCACCATATTTATTGGCCGATTTGGAAGATAGTTCAGATCTGTGTCATCCCATTTGTCCATCGCATAGCAGTTAAGCACAAACAAACAAAAATTCTTATCATGACAAAGGGAGATTGATGTCCTCCAGGTTTAAATTATTATTTGAAGAAATCAAGTACAATGTCACCTAGGAGAGCAGAATATTGGTCTGCAGTACCTATTGTCTCATTCAAAATACAGTAAAATCAATATTTGAAGTATCACTGATTGCAGCAAACTTTATCCACTAAGAATGATTAAGTTCCTTGGTTCAAAAGAAACAAGAATTATAAAGCTCTCAGTCAAAATTTACTATAGCAAGGTAACTATGTCCTCCTCCTTTTCTACCCCCCCCCCCCTAAAGTTGTCATGGGCAGGGCAATTCTCACTATGTAGTGGTGCCCAAAAAATAAAAATTCTTAGTTACAACAACTATTTCTGAGCTAAACCACGCCGATTGTTAACCTATGAATTTCCAATGCCTGCTGCAGGGGCTAGCACTAGCAAGTGTGGAAGTCTCAATTCATTTTCAAGGATGGTTCTCAGATTTTCTGTTCAGGAGCTCCTTCACGCCAGGGGATTGACGTCCTTACACGTACAGATTACGAACGCAGCCGAAACTAAATCACAGGCATAGCATTTATTCATCCGAAGCGTTCCCATATTAAGACGTGAAACCCTAACGGGAACCAGGGAGCAAACGCGGGTATGTGTTTCGGAACTTTACCCCAGTCGTCGGCATCGTCGGCGTCGGTGGAGGCGGGGCCGGTCAGGCGGTGCGGATCCATCGGGTGCAAACGGACATCGAAGTCTGGGCGCGGCTGGGCGTGAGAGCCCGAGGCCTGCTTCTTGAAGGGTTCCGGCGGCAGCGAGGCAAGGAGGAACGGGTGGGCGACCGCCGGCCTTGGAATCCGCGCAGAGGTAGGCGGCTGCGGATGCGGCTTGAGGTGGGGATGCAGCAGCAGCGATTTTTTTTTTTTTTTTTGATAAACAGCAGCAGCGATTTGGCGAGCGGCGAGGCAGGAGAGAACAAAACAAAGCAGGAAAGAGATGGAGAGGGGCTCTGGAATTTGGAATCTGTGGGTGGTCTTCTCCGTTTTACCCCTGGTTTCTTTATTATTTCCCCTGTGTTTTCTTTTATCTCGATTTTGTATGTTCCATTGAAACGTTAGATCTCATGTACATTTTCTTCTGTTCTTTGACGTTTCGTGCCAAAGTGTTCGCTTCTCCCCTCTAAATTTTAGACCTTCTAAAATCAAAGAGAATTTTGTCATTTAGGAGTACTAAATAAAGCCTAATTACAAAACCTTTTTGCAGATGAGTGTAAATTTACGAGATGAATCTAATGAGCCTAATTAATCCATGTTTTGGTACAGTAATGCTACAGTAATCATCTTCTAATCACGGCTTAATTACCCTTATTAGATTCCTCTCGCGAATTAGACCAGGGATTCTGGAGTTAGTTTTGTAATTAGACTTTATTTAATACTCTAAATAACAAAATTCTCTTTGATGTGACCCCTCTAAATTTTAGACCCCCTAAGTGAGTAATTTTTTTAGTAATTTTTCAACATGTAACCTAAGAGCATCAGCAATGCGGGGGGTTGAAAAAACCGATGAACACAGTTTGATTTTACGTAGTCCATTGTGGCTCTGATGGAAACTAGATCAACGCGTCATTGGGTCAAGAGAAGTTCCGATTGAAGTTCAATATGAATCTTTTGGGACTTATCATGAGATTTATGCCCACTATCTAATAGTCGGCATATTTTTTTTTATAGAGAAATAGAGGAAGCCATACAAGAATTTATTCGGGCTTATTCATACACTATCTAAACCAGGAAGCTAGATTAGATTCGGCGATGCCTCTTTCGGGGGGCATTCCGATTTTGCTAGTACCATCTTTTTTACGCAGACGTCGAACCGTGGGAAAAGATTTCATAGTTCGAATGTTCAACTCAAACGGAGGGAATAACCAAATCATAATTGTGCGGCTCGCTATGCATTTGGGCCGGTCTTTCAGCAGCAAATCTCTTTTTCTTTTCTGTTTAATATTTGGTTCTGGGTCCCACTAAAAGGAACGTAGCACTGCAGGAACCGAACTATCTTTAGCATGCAAACCGAACTATCCTAAGGGGTAGAACAAAACGAACCAGCACTATTGGTGCTCTAAAATTTGGAACTTCTATAGTGACATAAAACATACACTACATTACTTATAGATCAAGACTTCTTCACTATATCGTGTATATCATATAGAATCTTAGGAATACATACATATATAGAATCTTAGTAGTACATACATACATACACACATAATGTCTCTTATTAAGGTTGTCTTATTCTAGGCCGGTCATAACAGAAAAACACGAGTCATCATGCAATGAATTACCACATTAAGAAAACAGTAGAATGGGTTTGGAAATTGGAGGAGGGATAAAACAAACGTAGG
>LAPY01002207.1:67736-77793 GCA_000970635.1 Eragrostis tef
AACGCCGAGCCATGGTGGTGGAATGGCAGCGCCTGGGCCAGGAGAAACAGGGAGGCCACGATCAGGGACAGGAGCTTCAAGAACGTCGTCATCTCCACGCGGCGAGCTCGACGGCCTACGGTGGCGTTCGGGGTGGAGAGCCTGACGGTGGTGTTGGGTCGATCGACGGTGGCGCGCTCGGGGAGGAGACAGTGCTCGACGGTGTGGCGCTCGGCCGGGTTGGAGGGCTCGACGGCTTCCGGTGGTTTGCGGGGTGGCGAGCTCGGCTACCCGCCATTTGTACCGTACACTACGTCCGGCATGACGTGGCGATGACGTAACGCCTCCTCAACATCCTCCCGTCCATTTCCTAAACACTATCAAAACCATTCACTGTCGTCTGTCCATGGTGGTTTTTTTTTTTTGGGAACCATCCTAGTATGGTGGTTGTTGGGCTACCCCCGGACGAATAAAAAAAAAATGCATACGGCAACCCAACGAGCACGCCGAGCCATTTGCAAGTACAAGATGCCCGGAAAGTAATAGTGTGCTGAGTATTATTCTTATTAAAATATGTTACGACACTAGTCGGTGTCGCTAGATTGACCGGACCCGCCGGAGTCGAGAACAAACTCAAAACTCACACGAACACTTGTGAAAAACACTCCAAATCTGCATGGCGAACTGAACCACTTTTCGGGCAGACGCGCCCTAGCTTGACAACTCGAGCTCGACGATAAATGAAAAACAACTAAGCTACTGAAGGAATAAGAGCGATGAACAAGAACGGCTAGGATTATCTCAACATTCGCCCCTTAATTAATTCTGGCTTTTAATTGTTTACTTGAGCTTGGTGACTCCAATATCTTCTCGCAGAGTTCCTAGAACTTGGCCCTCCTGAGTGACTTCGTCAGTGAGGTGCCCTTGAGTGCTTGCATGATCCAAGTGCGAATTGATCGATCTTGCGTGTTGTTTGTTGCCGTTTCATCCTTGGCGACCATCGTCATCTCACCAGGCCTAATCATCACGGTGTGTCCCTGAATCCGACTTCCGAGTTCTCCCTGAATGAGATGCAATTCCTCTTGTTCCTTTCTCATTTGTTGATGACCGGTCCCCTTAGGATGGAAAGCAAGGCCACAAGTGGACTCCCTGGATTTTGACTAACTCCGCACATCGCATTAGGTTTGATCTTAAACTGATTTTTTTCATCCTTTCTAGCCCAGTTGGTTACTTCTGTTCCGGTTTGCTGCTTTCTACCACCACTCAGTAACTCATGTAGCAGTAGAGTAAACTAGTTCTACTGAAAGTTTCAGCTTTTCAACTAGTACTGAAGACTGCTCATGTGCTAATGGAGACCTGCTTGAAGACCTGTCGAATTAATTTTGTTCTTTTCGTTTGGTAAACCAGGGAGGTGTTTTTATTTCTCATGCCTTCTAGAGTTTGAAAATCTGAAGATATAATGGAAGATTAGAAGATAAGGTGATATTGCCATATATATCGGTAAGAAAGACTCACCCTATACTCTTTTAGCACAAATGCCTATCTAATTTCATAGTAGTACTAAAAGCATGCAGTTATATAATACAATTACAGTACATTATAGTATTTTGTATTCCTAAATTTAGGGCCCCATTTTACGTTGTGCGCAGGGGCTATAAGGGAGTCGTCCGGCATGCACGTGCTGAGATCGGTGGGGACCTGACAACGGGAAAAAAAAAAACGCGGCAACAAAACGATCGCAGCTCGCAGGCTAATAAAAGTCAATTCCGGCCCAAGAACAACAAATTTTGCCACTCCCAAGATTGCCTCCTAGATTATGCAAGGCACTCTGTCAATGACATGCAGGAGCACAACACATCATGACGAAGCCAGGTAACTCAGAAAGACGGAAACGTATTCACTGGGATGCTTCACAGCAATGGCCTTCTGATATCAAAGGGGAACAAGTCATAACGTTACATGGCGCCACAAATGCACCTTTTTTGAGCTTAGCTGGCCTACAAAACTAGTGAATAACCAGTCGACTATATTTCAATACTCCAAGATTCAGCAGCTGATAGATGAACATAGCAACAGATCTTCAGGCTAACAGGTTGCTTATAGTCACGAAACTACATCATTTTTGGCGTACCACTTCTGTTGCCCGCTGCATTCTTCTCTTCCTGCACCAGGCCACCGAATTAGAAAACAATTGTAATACAAAACAGTAACCGCCAAATACACACATAACAGTGCAAGTGCAACTGAGCACTAACAAGGTGTTATTTTTGGACAATTGTAGATTTTGTGTTTTATATGTCGTCAGATACTTTATTCATCATTTAGGATAATATCCTCCTGAGCCAGTGAGCCCTGTCCATGATCTGAAACCTACAATACCTGAATGTTCTATCTTCTAGCAAAAAAGCAGCTAAGAACAAAATATGTGTCCTCATCTCGCAAGGAAAACAGCAAATTCATGGTCAGGCACTGTATTAAATTCAAAAGAAAAAGTTTCAAAATGATATAAATTAGCATGTCTAGGCCTCAAAACTACACTACTGATCTCTACTACTTAAAAAGGCTGAAAGAGATCGTCGACTCGCTTTTTCGATTCCCACTAACGCCATTTTGTTTTATTTTTTTGCCTTTTTTGGTTGGTGTAGATTGGGCTGCGCAGAAAGGTGGGGATCCTGAGTTGGGCCGAGCCCAATTAAGGAGTAGCGTGATGGGCTAAATAAAGGCTATTGGGAGGCAATGTTCCAGTGATTTTTTTTTCCATTGCAGCTATTTATCTAATAGAAATTTTACATCTATTGTCCCCTAATATTTGTGTAGTAGATAAAATCACACCTAATATTGTGAATTGATAAATTGTATGTTCTCTAACATGAAGTACAGGCATTATCAATTTGAACATGTAGCATGTAAAAAAATGTAGAATTCTTGAATGTTATAAATTGTCAACATAGGAAAATGATTTAAGGCTTCTTTTTTGAACAATTTTCTCATTAGTTGATGCACCTTATCAATGGAACAAATAATGTTGTGATGGCCAACGCAAGTCTTCTTCACCCAGCTGCATTGTATTCATTTGGTCAAAAAATCCTAATCTCATTAATTCATTTTTTTCTTCCTGTTGCAACGCATAGGCATAACACTATTGTTTACCAATAGAAAATCAGTACATATTTGATATCTCTCTATGTTGCAAATTGATTTCCGTAGCAACGCATAGGAAAAATGCTAGTTCAAATAAAATGGCACAAATTGACATGGCAAAATGTGGCCGTCTTACAAAAAAATGCTAAACAAAATACATAGCTTACGTAAACATAAGGTGTTTGGTGGCCATTAGGATGAGGAAGAGTTTCATACCTCATCCACATTCACTGGCTGCTCAAGCTCAAGTTTGTGGGCTGACATCCGGGCGATCTCTGTGATGGCTGCATCACGGACCTGCATATCATCACCAGCGAGTTCCTCGTATGCAGCCTCAAAGGCCTCCTGCCAGAACCGAGGAAGACGGACCTCATCACTGGTCCGTGTGTACATGTCCCACATTCGGCCTACTAATTTCTCCCTCTCTTCCATCTCCTATTAAAAAACCGTATGTTACTTATCCTCGCACAGATAATACAGCATTGAAGTATGTATCTTGTGCTTTCTGCTATTGATAGCATAATGAAAAACCTGGGAAATGTGATACATGCGTGTAGTCTATCCATGGGATTGGACTTTTTCTTTCTATAAGATCGAATTAGACATAAACGAAGAACGGCTTATCAAAAAGCTCATGTAAGATGTAGACTGTGGCTATGTAGGATGAACCCGCCAAAAATTAATGGAGCACCTACGTTGCCTAAATGGCGAGGAACCTAGATCAACAAGAGGCGTTAAATTCTGATTTGTCAAAAAAACCCGGATACTTGGCTACCACCCATAACCGTTGTTCTCACAAACAGTTTTGATTTGTCTCTATTATTAAATAGTGAATCTGAATTCGATATATTAGGCTCATTATGTTGCCCGTCCGGATAATTGTGCTTTCAGTACCCAGGGGCCAGGGGGAAATGGGTGACCGACAGCTTAGCACAAGGATTTGAAACCCTGCTTCACCCTATCCTGTTCTTACTAACATTGAAAATGATGGATATTTGTAACATTTGTGGCGGTAAACAGTAGCTACTCAACTACTCTAACAAGAAAACGTAGACATTGGTCAAACAGTTGTACCATTCACTTGCCACACCTCACTACTCACCTGAAAAGAAACAAAACCTCTGAACCTGGAAGCACAAACTATAGTCTACAGAAACACTTATTCACGCAATTAAGCAAATTACGAACAGCTGTTGACGTGCATTTAGAACAGACCAGACACAAATGACTAATTAGGCAGAAATTTTAGAGGAAGGGCGCGTACGAGGGAGTCGAGGTCGTCGCCGAGGGGGACATCCAGGTCGCCGGCCACAGCGAGGTCTCCGGAGGCTGACCAGCGGAGGGAGAAGGAGGCGGCGGACATGGACCAGAGCGCGAGCAGCGCGATGGCCGCGAAGGCCCACACCTTGTACCGGCCCTTCCCGAGGAGCGCCGCCTCCGCGCCCTTCTCAGAGGCAGGCATGGCGATCTTGGTCGCTGGCACCGACGCGTCGGTGGAGTGGTGGTGGAGCGGGAGGGAGAAGCGTGATCAGTGAGGACCCGTGGTGAGCTGGCCTTTTGTAATTAGCGACTGCTAGTGAGGTTGGCCAGGTGGGCCCCGGTTCCGGTATCGCTCTACTATCGGCGCTTGTTAGTGGAAGGACACTGGAATTAGTTGGTTGCCGGTCCATCACCACAATTGTCAAAGGTGCTCCAATTTCACCTCCACTTCCAATTCAACTTCCAGTTCACATACTCTTTATTGGAGGGGTGATACAGATTGGTCAGGAAAATAAGAAGGGCCAGACGCACACCACAGGTACATGTTTTTTTATAAAATGGAAAAACCACACAACTGTCTACTTACAACTCGCAGCAGGTGCCTACTGGTATGGCTAAACCTAAGCATCTAAACTGAAATTTTTCCTCGGAGCTTTGTTTATCGTACACACTACCAGGCCATTGTATCAGGCGCCATAAAAGCTGGAGAATGTCGCAACTCAAGACTGCAGACGCAGAGGCGCCGAACCACACACAACACAGTGATCAAAATATTTGTTCCACGCATGCACCAAGACAAATCGTGATGTCCAACTTCGTTCCATTCCAAGGCTTTAGAGTGCCAACCCAAACTTCTAACAGCAGCTACCATTGTGAAATCTTTGCTAACAGAGTGTGGGTACGTTTCGTAGCTAGTATCTTGTCTCCAGCAGGGCGTCAACTAGTCCAAAATCCATGGCCTGCAAAAGGTGCAACCTAAGTTATAGTTTCAACAAGACAAATTTGATGCTTTGCTTTGTTCTGCTATATATCAGAGATGAGTGTTACTTCAGAAGAAGACATGAAGCGATCCCTCTCTGTCCACTGTTGGACCATATCCAAGGGTTGCCCAGTGAAGGTAGCAAACATTTTATCAACTTTCTGCAAACAGAATGTCAAACAAAATCATAAGAGTTTACAAACCAAAATTAAGAGCCTAGTTAGGCTGCTGATTAGATTCATCCAGAAGAAGACATATCACTCTTTCACTATTACAAAGGACTTACATCTCGAGCATAAATGGTTTCCCCCACCTGCCGTCTCACCTCCTCCACATTACCCTGAAGGTCATTCAATTTTCAGGACAGTTTACACATGCACTATAAATAAGATGTGACGCCAGCAAAAAGATAAATTTTAATAAACTAGTCAGACAACTAGAAATCCGTCTGGTTTCTCAAACCAATACAACGCCAACAGCCATACCTCAGATCCACCTTGAGGTTGATGAATCATTACTCTAGTATTTGGCATTGCATAGCGCATTCCCTTCTCACCACCCGCAAGAATGATTGCTGCTTGACTAGCAACAACACCGAAACCCACTGTCCCAACATTGGGTTTTATCTGCTCATGATAAAAGAAGTGAGATCTCAAGCACAGTTATCAGAATGAGAATTAACTCTCTGGGTATACTAATGTCATTACAGATTCAAGTGTTTGTTGTATAGCAGCTATTTGGGTTTTATCTGCTCGTGATAAAAGAAGTGAGATCTCAAGCACAGGAATCAGAATGAGAAAACTCTCTGGGTATACTAATGTCATTACAAATTCAAGTGTTTGTTTTATGGCAGCTACAAAGATGACGAAAGGGGAAGTTACGGATCAGATCAAATCTAATGCGCACAAATAAAAATTTATCAAAGGGAACTATTAAAACAGGCAAATCAAATACATAGCACATCAAAACAACATGATATATATGTCAACATTCACAGTTGGGCAACTAGATGAATATTACATAAGCATAAACAATTATCATCTGGATGCCCTAAGCCAATATAAGCGTGTAGTAGTACATAAACATCATGGGGAAACATAACCTTTTTATGGGAGACTCCAAAGGGCCCAACCAAGATAAAAAATATTTGTGTAGATTTCTACAGAAAAGTTTTATATACTCTAGAGGGCACTTATAGTTTTGTATTTATAAAAGGGAGAACAGATTTGTCACAGGTGAGTGTGGTGTAACAATGGCTCATACTGACCAGAGGCCAAGCACACTCTGAGGCCCTGTTTGGAGTACACATATTGTTTCCCTTGTTTTTTTTATTCATTACTAAAATATAAAAACACAATAAAAGAGCATTAAAGCTAATAAATGTTATAGTTTATGTCCCAAAAGGAAAAAAAATATCACATAAGCAAAGGCAAAACATACAATGAAAAGAAGCATCTGCATTATAAGGCTTCCATAATAGTACTGAACCTACATTGCAGTTTACATACAAGCCAAGGAGCATACCAGAACTTTTATGGTGGCGGTAACTAGGGTTTATGTAATCCCAAAAGCTTAACAACTTAGAGACGAGAGAGATATTTGATACTGAATATTTGCTTGCCTTTATACATTGATCTCGCCATGGTTATAGCCGGTTGTATTACATCTTAACTGACTCAAATTACAGTGTCTTAACTGAACTAATCGATTATGAATAACAATCCTAATTGATGACACAACTAACATGTTTTGGCAAGCAAAAAACACTTCTGTCATGGACTTCTTCCCCTTCCTTCTAACGTACTTATTTCCCCACATAAAAAAGAAGAATATATTGTGATGACGAGATGTAAATCTTGAAGATTGAAATGTAGGACTTATGAACAGTCACAATATTTGGTCAAAAAAGGCAAGGAACCTAGGTCACTTACCCAGGACATGCAATCATAAATAGCTAAGATGGAGTAGAGACTTCCACCAGGGCAGTTCAGATAGATCTGAGAAAACAGAAAAAATAATTTCAGTGATACAAGGGTTGGCCGAAGATAATATGAACAGCAATGGGGGCTTGCTACTGCATAATACTAGTGGAACTTGAACATATAAGAATGCATACTAACCAGAATATCAGACTCTTCATCAACAGCAGCAAGTGTGACAAGCTGTGATATCACCCGTTGCGCTACTTGGGAGTTAATATATTGACCAATGAAGATTACACGATTTCCCAGTAGTACAGTTGCCAGATCAAGAGCACCAGCAGGAGTCATGATAGCCGGCATTAAAGGAGGATTTTCATTCTCCGATGCTACAATTGTATGTTGCCTAAAAAACACATTACAATGTTGTGGCTTAATAATAAGGACATGCTTATCAGACTGACAGTATTGCAAATATATTACCTGAGAGAAGAATGGCAGTGTAACCTCTCATCTAGCCGTGAAGAAACGCCGTGTGTTACTAATTGCATTCCTATGTGTATGATATGCGTGAGATATAAATTTGAAATAGTGCAAAAGTACTATTGAAAAACTCTGGCAAGTAAACAGGGAAACAAATATCATCCACTTCGGTATTGGCATTGTTCAAGTAATCTCATCGTTCTGGTTCCCTACACGGTTCAGTTCAGGCACCACCAATTAGCAGGACCCACGCACCATTCCAACGAAACTGATATGCGGATAGCGGATCAAAGCATAAATTGTTGAAGAGAAGTGAGACATCTACTGATACTTGCAGTTATCCCCCCACGAGTCTAGAAGTGACCTGGGGGCTTTACAGTTTACAACGGCCACAATTGGTGTCGCCTTAAAATTTTGTTAGCCAAATATACCGACATCTGGTTTCTGTAACAATCACGAAATGCCCCACCGTATCGAACTGTTACTGGATAAAATCAAACGATCCAATTCAGTCCTCGCCAGGACAACTCACTCTTCATTGGGTGGCTCTACATGACTGCCACAAATATGATGTTAAACAGTGTACAAAGAGCTCACCTCGGAGACCCAGGTGCGCTTTGGCTCCGTTCCGCCTACACAACGAACCAGACAGTTGATAAGTGGCGATTGGGCAACTTGGGGAGATAGAGAAGCTGAGAGCTGGGGGGCAGAGGAGGGGGTGGAGAGAGGAAAACGTTTTACTCACCGGTGCGAGAGCCATGGGCGCCATTGGAGTCGGAGGGGAGAGAGACGAACCGAGTCGAGGGAGGAGTGACCAGGAGGGATGAGGTTGGACTCGCTCCCTCGGGCTCGCCCGCTCGCTGTCAGGTCTCAGACGGGCTGAACTTTTCTTGGGCCGGGTCGTGTCTTTGGTCGCTTCCTATTTGCAGCAAGGAATGATTTTTTATTCGTTAGAAAAAGGTGCTATATTATAAAGTACAAAAACTAAAAGTTGTGTTATAACATCATCAGGTAAAGATCGGAGGTAAACTAGAGGCTTGTGGATCAATTCATGTTGTGTCCTACGTGTTAAGCCACGTCGTTCACTACCGCTTTAAGTTAATGTATACCGGAAGGCATAAAGCAAACCAATGTCAGAAATTGCTTCATGTTAAGGCAAAGAACATAATTTCATATTAATTCTACGACAGCTTTAAGTTAAGTATGCTCTCAGAATTCTACACCAGCTTTAAGCCAAGAGATTGCATGTAACATGTCATGATATGGAGTAATTAGTTAAGATAGGTTCTGATCTTTTAACAGCGGGCTTGCCGTTGTTTAGTTTCCAACGGCTGACAGCTACTAGTATTGTTTGTTTGGTGTTTATTGAACTCGGAGGTCACTTTCCTTGAGAAAATTAAAATTAAAAACACACCTGACACTTTCCAGCTCTAAAACTACGTGCTCCGACAAATTCTTCGGATGTGCCGCCGGATATACCACACACCATAGGTGCCGTTTGCGTTTATCTGAAGCACTCGAGCAAGTACCACTGCAAGCAGCTGATTGCAACGCTGTCCACGCGTTTCAGAATGATTTGATACATATCCTGAAAAGAGTGTTGATTGCCTTTTTTCTTCAACCAGGTAAGCTGTACAAGTATTTCTCCAGTAAATCAACCTCATCGCAAAAATAAAACAAACAAGCGAACGCGAAAATTCCAAATGGTGCAGGTGCACGTGGATTCTCTCTCCACTGACTGTCGACAACGATGGAGCAAGAAAAATATCCTAACCACCACACGGCGCACTGAATGGAGAAGATAAACATCACGCAAAGCCGCGCGACCGACGCCACAACGCTCATCACAATTCACACTCTCCCTTCCGCTCCGCTCCACTCCACTCCACTCCACTCCACTCCCTTGGCTTTGGCTTTGCAGCTGAGATCGATCCAGTCCTTCGCCATGAGCGTGGTTGTCCTTGACGGCTCGACGGTGCGTTCCTTCGTGGCTGACGAGGCGGCGTTCGCGCGCAGCGTGGACGCGCGCTTCGCGGACCTGGATGCCAACGGCGACGGCGTGCTGTCCCGGGCCGAGCTCCGGCGCGCGCTGGAGTCGTTCCGCCTCCTCGACGGCGCCGGGTTCGGGTCCGCCGCGCCGGCGCCGGTCCCCGCCGAGGTCGCCGCGCTCTACGACGCCGTCTTCGAGCAGTTCGACGCCGACGGCAGCGGCGCCGTCGACCGCGCCGAGTTCCGCGACGAGATGCGCCGCATCATGCTCGCCGTCGCCGACGGGCTCGGCTCGCAGCCGCTCCCA
>LAPY01002208.1:28351-38626 GCA_000970635.1 Eragrostis tef
GGGGGCGGGCCAGCCAGTGGAGGGCGGAGCCCCGTGCTTTTGCATCATTCGATCCGTCATCATTTCCCTTATCCTCTCCGCTCGCCGTCGTCCTCGATCGCTTGACCCCTTGCTGTCGACGCACCGCTGAATCGTCGAGCAGAGACGATAATTTCCCTTCTCTGTCAGGGGAGCCAGGACCATGGCGCGGCATGGAACAACCTCCGATCTCCATCACGCGTCCGCTCATGTCGCGGACGTCATCATGAGCGGAAGGGAAGGGAGAGGCGGACCTTGATCGACGCGCCATTGGATCGCAACGAGGGCCACTCGTACGTCCTTCCATCTGGTTCGTCGTGCTGCCCTGAGATCGATCCAGCACTGCATATTCGACTAGGAACAGTGATCACTCGCATAGTTTGGAACTTTGGATACGTTTGGATCATCATCTCGTTTTCGCGCCAACTCATCCGCAACTGCATCGAAAGGCGTCAGAGGTCGACGTAGTGATCCATCGGCACGCAGGCCGCTCCGTGAAACCCGGGGACGCCGCCATCATCAGCAGAACGAGCGAACGACATTAGAGGAGTGAGAGGCGGCGCTGCAATGTACGAACGCCAGACACCGCGATCACGCCAGAGACGCCATGGATGACATGCCGTGCGGAGACCTCAAGGATAAGCGTTGCATCATGACGAGATCGGCGGATTTGGCAGGCGACGGCGATGCCCACCTCATCATCTGAGGCTGAGATCCTTTCACCGGTTAGCTATAGGTCGTCAAAGTTAATCCGGTGGGTGAAACAGTTTTGCAGTCGCAGTGCAGAACGCAAGCTTTGCGACAGCTAGCTCGCGGGCCAGGTCGTGATCGCCAAATAGGGCGGATGCGGACGTGTATTAAGTGGGAAATCGACTGGCTTAAGCAAGTAGGTCTGCTGTATCCAAGCATGGCAAACAGCGAGGTGATATCAGCTGGAAAAACGACAAGAAGTTCAATAGTGTGTCGAACTGATTAATAATAAGTGAGCCTTGAAAAAGGGAATTGGCTGAGAATTAAGAACAGCAAGTATTCAGTGAACTGTTGCCTGTGCACGTTTCAGCTAACTTTTCTATAATAGCAAGTATTCAACTTCTTTTTTTGTTTCCTCTATGATAGCAAGTATTCAGTGAACTGTTGCCTGTGCACGTTTAAGCCAACTTTTATAGTTATATTGATATACAATTTTCCCTCGCAAAAAAAATTGATATACAATTTCGTTTTCATCTTCCGGTAGTGGCCTAGTACGTGGCACGTTCCAGCATGCATGAGGCATTTAGGCGACTCATTCGTGCAAGAAAAGGGCATCAGCCTCGCCAAGTCTTCGAAACACTGTTTGCTAGTACACATCTCTCGTGTACTGATTCACGTAGGATCTTCTCATGAGCTGTACACCTTCCAGCCCGTCAATTTTCAACGGCCACTCTAACACCGCATTCCTTCAGAGAGGACAAAACCTGCAATATTTGTACTGTCAAGTGGCTATTGCGCCGGAGAGGAAGGACCGGAGCCGAGCGAGACACGGAACCTACTACTAGCAGGAATAAGTGCATATAATACATCGTATCTTCAAGGCACCTGCTGTACAAATTAGGCACGAGGACGGGGAGACAATAGAGCCTGAATTCGATGGCGACAGTACTCAAGACTTTGGTGTAACAATTCGATTAGTATATGCGAAAATGTTTCTCCTATCATGTACAGAGAAACTTGAAATATTGGCATGAACAATACGCGAACAAGATGATTCTAAAAAAAAAAACGCGAACAAGATGCCAAAATGTTCCTACGCTCCGGTACAGAGGAACTTGAAATATTCCCACTAACTATACACGAACGATTATGATAATAACTGCTCCCTTTGTTTCAACAATTACTTTAGTTTCATCGAAAGTGGAACATTTATATTTTTAACCAACGATCTTTAAGGTCCATACATTTTAATAACACGAGGTTCATATTTTCAGATTGGCATGATAATTTTTCATAATATAGAATTTACATGTTGTTAAACTTTAAGGAATCTTATAAGTTAATGATTAACGATCGAAATGTTTGACTTAGGACAAATCATAACTGTTAATTTGAAATCACATAATGGGACTGTGTAACGATGATCCTGTAAGAGTGAACCCGATGGTTGCAAGCTTGAGTGCGAAGCTTCCACCCTTGCCTCTTCTCAATGAATTGTGCAGATGACTAGGGCTACCAATTTGCGTTGTGCGTCTAAAGCAAGTAAAAAACGGGCAGAGGCGTTTTTGTCAGAAATAGACAAACTTCAGTTGCGGCGTGGATGGATGGCAGGGAAGTTTTGAGTGCCGCAAAATGAGATAAGAAGCGAGAAAAAATAGCGATGGCTAACCTACCAAACTTGGGAGATAGCGACGCCCGTTTGTTTGGACGTGAACGACGGACAAGCAACGAGCAGAGCCATTTACCCGAGAAGATAAACTATGATCGTGACTTGTTTGAAAGGGAATGAGTTTGCTATCCATAGTTAAAAGAGAGCATATCCTATAAGAACCAGGTTTGTGTGAGAACTATGAGAACCTCTTCTTTGGATCAAGATCATGTGGCTCAGATTGGAGTTCTCATAGTTATCACACGAATCTGGTTCTCATATGATACGTTGCCTAGTTAAAAGGGTCTAGTCCTTTCTCCAGTCTCCACCAATTTTAGATCACATTTTTGACAGGTGCAGGTTTGCAATTTGTATGTCTCAAAATTAGAATCAATTTGATCAAGTTGGAGCAGGAGATCACAGTTTTGTTATGATGAAAACTGGATGCACATGCCAAATTCAGTTGCAAGACACGGTGATGATGGGCATAAACATTTGCAACAAGCTGATGAGAAACATATATCATACTTCAGTTTTCCATCTTGCGATAAAATGCAACAACAGTACATGGTATCGTTCCAATACCAGCCAGCTCTTACATTACATAGAGTATTAGAAGTAGAACATGGTGCTTGTAATATTTGCACCACATCTAGTACACAATCTATTTCTTGCGAGATCATATAATCTCTATGAGAAGAATCAAGTCGCTGACATTCAGCATATCATTGAATAAATCAGTTCAGAAGCCTAAGTCTAATGATGGTCAGCTTAGGAGCTTCACTTTCCATAGGTACCACACTCCCTATATACAAAAAGATCATCCTTGGAGATTAACCAAGACCTAGAACTCAATCTTTGTATCATCGACTTGCAACTGACCTGCATCATGTACCATATCATGTGTTAGGTAATTGTAATTGCTGATGTAAATCTGATTAATACCATGCATTAATCCACTCCACATACCATCAAAATTGGGTGCTGAAACCCCATCTTCTTGGATTTGCTCATTGCCCATAGGCAAAGCGTTTTGGAGACCATCCTCCCAGAAGTCCCTTTGCTGAAAAGAAAACAGAGCAACAGTATCATGATAAGATGCATATTAAAAATCTCATTAATTATAGAGGACTATACTGCTAGTTCTTGAGGCAACAATCACCTGCTTTTGAAAAGCAAACTGTGGGTTGGTTGTGTGGGGTAGAGCCGTGTCTAACAGGCTTAAGGAGCACTGATCCTCCATAGCACCCGCACCAAAGGACTGGAAAAGATCTGGTTGGTGACAAAATGGAAAAGCTGCACCAGCACTTTCCAGTGGAAAAACCGAACTCTGCGAAGGGCCACAGGCTTGGTACATCTGAATTTACCGAGGCAATAACATGTTAGGGGCAGATTGTAACATAGATCCGAAGCATCAGAAATGAGATGATCGAAGCTCACATCTTTGTGTAGGAGAGTAGGAAGGTTGCTGAAGTCAAGTTGTGGATTCACGGTGGCAAGCTTCATTGATAGGAACTGAAGTGAAATCGACAGCAAAAGGATTAGAATTCCAGGCTACGATTGCGCGCGAAGCGACCAAATGTAGCGGAGTCCTCACCTCAACTTGCTGCTGCAGCGATTGCACATAGTTTATGATCTCATCAAGCATGAGCGCCTTGCCAACCACCTAAAATAGCAGATTCCCTCGAATTATTGGCCAAGTTAAGGTATAATTTGACAAGAAAGTTCAATGTCAGTCAATGATACCTTGTTGCATCCTGGCACCAGATCCTGGAGAAACTTCATCCTCTGGCTAATCTTCTCTCTTCTAACCTACCAACCCACGTGTGAACAGTCTGTTATTGCGAATTCCAGACCCAACACAACAATTTCGTTGCAATTTGGACTCAAATGCTAGGAACAAACGAAGTGGAATTGCTGTAGTTACCCTTTCTGCAAGGCTGTGGCTGTCGGTGGCCTGCCCTCGCCGCGCCCGGACGTGGACGTAGTCCTTGGGTGGCTCGACCGCCGGCTTGGAGCTCTTCCCCTTGCCCTGCTTCGTACCCTTGTCCACGACCGAGCCGTCACTCGCGGTGGCCTCTTCCACCTTGGGCTTCACCGGGCTGTCGCCGCCGCCCACTTTGCATTTCTTGCTGTCCGGGCCGCCCTTGGCCTCCCCAACCTGCAAACCAAAACCATAGGCGACCTTCAGAGCGAAGCTAACGCACGAAGAACCAGGAAAATCCATGTCGGAATCACTCCTCCGCGCTGGTTGTTTGTTCTCCTTACCTTGCCCAAGCAGGCCTCTTTGCCCTCCCCGCCGCCGCCGGAGGCCGCGGGCGCCTTCCGCTTCCTGGCATTGCCGCCGTCCCTCGAGCGCGCCCACGCGGGGTCCGACACCGACGACCCCTCACGCGAGTCGGCGCCACCCCCAGGCGGCACCACCCCGGGCGCCCCGAACAGCCCCCCTCCTCCGGCGGCGCCGCAGAGCGTGTCCAAGAAGCCGCCGTCCAGCGCGCCGAAGTCGAGCCCCGGAGCACAGGCGCCCATCAGCAGGCTGGTGACGTAGTCGCTGTCCATGGTGACAAGAATTGCGCAGGAAGCAAAGGGGGGAAGTCTTCTCTCTTCTAGTTCTACTCTCTCCGCCGAGGTGAGCCCGTGGTGGGGATTTGATGTGGGGAAAGCGAAGCCGAGCGAGGCCGCGGAGCCGGTAGGTGGGGTGATTGATTTATAGAGGAGGAGGAGGAGAACTGCTGATGCTGCTGCGGTTGGGTCCGGGCCGCCGCGTCGTGCAGCGCGGTGGGATGCTTGCGGCGGTGGGTTACTGCGGAGGTGGTGGTGGGCGACTGGAAGGAGGAGGTCAAAACGGAACGGAGCGGCAGCCGGAGGAAATAACGGTTTTTGTCAGTTAAACTATTGGAAAGGGGGCAGGGTCCCCGGGTTTTTTGGCTCTGCACAAGACGTTCCCTTTCCTCCTCCCCAGCCGCTGCTGCTGTCACTTGCATTCCATCGTGTTTTCATGCTGTTGACAGCCTACACCGGACAGTGAAATGTTGAATGGGAAATTTGTAGTATTCTGTTAAAGATTTTTGCACAAAATTGAGCTGAATAATATCGTATATATAAAGAAATTTTTGTCCAGACACTCATGGTGAGCTTGACTGATGCAAAACCTGCAGTACTAGTACCATATTATCTTCAGAGAAACTAGTGACAGCCATGCTTTGTTCCCATTCTGAAAACTCACTCGCCCCATTTCGTTCGGAGCAGGGGCGCTGCTTGCAGCCATGCTTCGGCGTTCCCGGGGATGACAGCGATAAGGGCGTCCGCATTTAACTAACCTTTGTCGCGTCAGAAAAGTTTGTTCAATTCAGAGAGAACTTTGTAGTAGTAGCAGTTGCGGTGGCACGCTCGCTGCTTGGCGGAAGCGGAAACGGGATGGGTCTGGTCACCACCCGCCTAATTGCCTCGCTCGAATGAGCACCCGGATGCAGATGATGCTACTAGCTACTGGCTCAGTACATGGAATCGAGCTGCCTAAATTCGACAAGCTTTCATTTCCCTGCTCTAAATAGCAAGCTCGCAAGCGTCCTTTTGCTCACCACATTGCTTTATTCATCCTTTGAGGCTTTTAGCTAGAGAGGGGGAGGTGATCGGCATGAGTTCCACGAGCTGAATCTCGCACGATGGATTCAGCTTTGGAAGCTTGGATTGGATTGGAGGCCTTGGATCATGCAAGCAAACAATTGTGATCCCAGTTGCGAATGCAGATGGTCTGAATTTTAACTCTGCTGGACCCGCACGGACTCGCTTCGCTTGTCTGAAGAATTGCAGCAGATAAACTGCAGACAGTGGCCAACCATCAATAACAAAAGATGCCTCTTCAACTCAAGGAGAAGGCGAAGCCGGGTTTGGAGTTTGCCACCGTGGGCAGATCGGAGACGCGTACGTACGCGCAAGCGAAGCGAAGCAACTAAACAAATGAACGGGGCCATTCCGTGAGCGTCAAATCGTGCAACATTCAGTGCTGCCGTGCGTCCTGGACAGCGGATTTTGGAAGATCCCCGGTATATAAAACCCGGAGCCGCGGAAACATATGCAGATCGTGAAATTATCTAGTACTCCAAAAACGGCAGCTGGATCGGCATTGCAGGACATGCCGGTGTTTCTAGGAAATGAAAAATGCAGTGCGAGGTTTGTTTATTCAGCATCATATGATTTGTATGGCTCGTGTTTTAAAATTTCTTCAGAATCTCCGGCCCACTTGGGTTCGAGTCTCGCAACCGACTCGGACGTCCATACTTCTCTAATCTCTACAATGAATGCCGCGTTTTCTTCAGTTATACTTTCGAAAGAAATGCTTATAAGGGGTGACCTCCATTCAGGCCGTAGAAGACAAATAAGGCCGTTTCTAGTAAACGGACAGAGGTGCAGAGAAGACGGAACAGGTGCCATGGTTTCGTTCTACCGCCAAATGAATAATTTTGTGGCGGCATGTCCTGTTAATTGCATCCATCTTACTCTAAACCGGGACCTCGATGCTGGTGCAATGGTCACATGCACCGTATCTTGATTCTTGACTACTACTAGCTTGATCCTGCTATTAGAAACTGTTTAGGGCGCTATAATTTATCGTTCATGGATGGCACATCACGGCCGCGTAAAAGTACTACTAGCTTAGCAAGGTGCTACTACTAGGAAATAGGAATATAGTACCAAACAATTAGGTGCCTGTTCGGGCTCTTTTGGTACACAGTTACGTACTGATTTATAATCAATTTCTTGGAATGGTTGGGGTTAGGTGAATTAACCGCAACTTTAGCTCAATCATTTCACGCTGCTTTCGGTAGGGAGGGAGAAACGACGGGCGTGGAATCAAAGGGCGATCTCCATTGCCCTGCTGCAACTCATCCTAGTTCAGTCCTTTCTGTCTCTGTTTTAACAAGTATCAGTGTAACATCAGTAGTACGGCTCTATGCGACTACTACCAAATTTGGTGAATCTTCATATGCATTTTAAAAATCCATACCGCTTTTTTCTTTCATCCACTCGTCCGATCTAGCTTTACCATTGTCCCAGTTCAACGGTTGTTGGATCTGAGCTAACAAACAGCTCAAAGTTTGGTGGATCGCACACGAGACAGTTTCCTCTCACAATGCCTGTTACAAACAGTTTGTATGCTTGTTTCATGGAATCATCATTACCGTTCGTCGTTTTCCATGGCTGGTATTCCGGTCACTCCCTGTCTGAAATTGTGTAGCCGTTCTCAATTCTCAGAGAAGCAAGGAGTCAGCAATCGACGCTGTTAACAACATGCAAATGCAGAGCTCTTAGCCGTAGTAGTAGTACGTCAAAGGGCCGACAAAATCGAGGTAAAAACTTGCAACGCACGGGCTTTGGCTGCTGCCAAAATAGAGTACAACTTCGCCAACACATGAATCGAGGGAAGGTTGCTGTTCTTTGCCACTTACTCCAAGGTCTACTCTAACAGTCAATCTAGCTGAACAGTTTATCTGTTCAGAATGCGGGCATACTTCCTTTGTTCTAAAGCATGAAGCAGCCACCACAGGGTGGCTATCAGCATATTCGGCATCAGATCACGGACCTTGCTACTGTGACAACCAGACAACTAAAAACTGTTTTAAGCACTTCATGATATCTAAGTCCAACTCCAACTTCACTTTCTTCAAAAAACAAACAAAAAAAAGGTCCAACTTCACTGCTAAGGAAGTGAGGAGCTGCCCAATTTTAGCAGCATGTCATGCTGACAATGGATTGCAGCATCCCATACCAGAAACATGAATACCCCAATGCCATCGAACCACGGAAAACCACCTTTGCACATAAAAATTGCTAGTACTTGATACTGTGAGAACCAAAAAAGCTCAAAAAACTTCAGGAGGGTCTAGGTCTAACGATGTAGCTGCACAACTTTAAAAGCATGGCATGCTGACAGAAAAAGAAAAAAAAACTTCAGGATAAAATTTTAGAGCTCAACTATAAGTTCTGCTTGCAGCACCCCTTAGGAGAAGCGCAAATTATCAAATGCCAACAATGACAAATCTGCACTCTCGCACATCAAAATTGTTACTATACTTGAGGTAGTAGGACAAAGTCAAGTTTCTATGGATATCAAGTTGGTTCATGATATCCGAATCATGAAGCACACGGAAAGGGAAACAAATTTGGGTAACTCTCCTACAGGTGGACCCAACCAAAACAACTACCAGAGACATTTTACTCGTCCTCCTGGCTGCGGAGCCTGGCAAGCTTGTTGGTGACCGCAATGTCAAGTTGTGCAGCACGCTCGGCAATCTCCTTGCGTTTACGTGTGGAGACATTGTGAGCAATCTCAGCGCAGTATGTCCTGTTTCACAGTAAATAGAGGAAGCAACTTGAGGATTCAAAAGCCCAAATAAAAGCAAGCACATTAACATTGGGGTACGTAACATTCCAAGTAAATTGAAAACATCAATAATAGTCAGTGGAATATATTTTAAGCTCGGTGAGATAGCATTATCATAGCTGTTGTGAGATGTACCATGCCCATTGTGCTATACTATAAAACTTAACAAGAGACTAACTGCCCTCCAGCAGTAAGATGTGTTAAGCTTGCTAGTATGATTCTGTAAATCCTGGTACGTGATACAGTCACAAGCTTTCAAGAGGTGAAAGCAATAAATCACCTGTTGTGCATCATAAGCAACTCCAGCTCGGAGACATTGTGGACAACAAACTTCTTGAACTTGTTGGGGAGGTAATGCCTAGTTTTCTTGTCAGAGCCGTATCCGATGTTGGGCATCAAGACACATCCCTTGAACTTTCTCCTGACACGGGAGTCGATACCCTTTGGCCTGCGCCAGCTTGGCTACAAAAACATGAATCAGCAAAAATTAGACTTTTCAACAACACAACAACAAGTGACAATGTGGCATGAGGTTAGTAGATATGGCCAAAGGGGAATCATTGATAAACTTAGCGAATTCACTCAGATGCAAGTCAGATATGAAGTGTTGGACAATCACGGCATTGTTGTCATACAGTAAGAAATTTTCAGCAACAGAAATAGAAGCATGTTGTCAATGTATTTGATCACCCTTCACATATAAGAGCAAGGTTAATAATTTAGCCGGCTGCCGGCTAAATGATGTGCCATGTCACTGAATAGCCTTCAAAAACACTCACTCATATTATAAGCTGGCTATTAGATTGGCTACTTAGTTACTCCGATTAAAGACTTGAGTATTTAATATTTACATTTGCACATCATCAACTGTGGCGAGAACTCTGTGGCCACTCGCTGCTTCAGCTCTGTCGACAACGCCCATGAGCATGGTGGCTCGGCCGCGCTCCCACTGCAGCAGAAGGCTGGAGATACGGCGACCACGCAGCATGGCCGAGTCCGGCGCCATCTCCAAGCCGCTGAAGCTCACGGCGGCACGCAGCCATGGCTGAGGTTGGCGCCATGTACGAGCTCCTGGACGCCGCGCGTCGTCACTCCGGCCGGGTCGCGCACAGCCCCGCACTCCACAGACCACAGCGGTGCGCCATCGCATTGCCCTCCGATGGAAGGCCAGAACCGGAGCCCCTTTGCATGGCCGCATGTCAAGTTGCCGTGGCCATTAAATCCATGAAATTCGCGATGCATGGAGTGTATTAGTGCAAATTGATCATGTAATCATCTTCCTGCCTCCTTGCCAATCCATTTTGGTGGCCACCCCTGACTTTCTAAGCCAATCTTCGTCTGCTATGGTGACGATTGGGGATGAACTAACAGGGATGTCTGAGTTTAATCTTTCGATTCAGCCACAGGAACGAATTGTCGCGCGGGAGATTGTTTTGGTGGAGAAGATTGGAACGAGGGAAGGCAGTCGGAGCAGGGGATCGAAGGGGACGAGGAAATGCTGGCTGAATCGCTCGCAACCGGCTGGGAGCCGCCG
>LAPY01002208.1:65590-79218 GCA_000970635.1 Eragrostis tef
CACAAAACGGGACCAAATTCGGGATTATCCGGCTGAAAACGGGATCCCGCCTAAACGGACGGAAAAACGCTCAACCGTTTCCGATCCCGTATCCCGTTTTTCGTATCCCGTTTCCGTACCGTCCCATTTTTGTCTATCCTATTCGAAAACGATCGGGAAATTACGGGAACGGTAGCCGGACGGGACGGGATTTTACCGTCCCGTTTTCAGCCCTAGCTAGAAGGGCCTATATTTAAAGACGGAGGGAGTACATTGTTCCGGCTACTCATTATGGTGACAATGGCAGTCTCATCTTTGGCTGCAAAAATGCAGAGAATCCCAATCTTGTGAGTGTTTCTACTGCATTTTCTCGTTTGCAAAGGGATCTTCAGATGGATGAATCTTTCGTGGATGCGGGTGATGATATTCCGGGCTCCTCGCCTGTTCATGATCAACATGCAGATCCTAATTTCAAGGATTCAGTGCCAGCCAGCGGAACCGGCATTTCCTCTGCTTCCGGTGTTTCAAATTTGATTTGTTTGAATTGTCTGAGTGTGGGCCATACGAAGCTGCAGTGTTCCAGTCCGGTACGATGCAAATCCTGTTACAACTATGGTCATATTGCACGTTGGTGTCTTCTCATGTGGGCCCCAAAGAAGACCACGGTCAATAAAACTTCGGTGTCCCCTGTTTCTGTCCAGATTCCCTTGTACGCAAACCACGACTTCTCTCCTTTCAAGTTGGCTTTCGCCTCTCCTTCGCGCAAGTCGCCGCCGCAGATCGCTGCAACTGCAAACCCTTCTAGCACCACCATGGCTATCAACTAGCAACCAGAAGATCAAGCTTTCGGCCCTGTCCTGCCCCCAGACATGCTACTAGAAAGAATGTGTACCAAGGCAATATCTGTGGCAGCCCAATATGTCCCTAACACCATTCAGAGAAGCCTTGTCATTCCAAGCCCAGTTGCTAAGAGATCATGGGACGCTGCATCCAATTGTTGTTGGTAGTGCAATCTTCAGAATTTATGTACTGACTACATCACTAGGTGAGACTGTCAAAAGAATATTGCAAGGAAGCTTGATTTTGATACCTCCTCAAACAATCTGGCTATTGTGCCATTCGAGCATGTTGTACACTCTGTGATGTTACAGTTATGGGCTCAACAGAAAGATATTCAGAATTCATTACAAACGACCAACCTGGTAGCTGGTGAGCCTGAGCAACATATGTCTGATAATATCTCAATTTCTCCTGAAGATATGCCCAACCTGACTGAACCAACGATGTGCACTGCCTTGGACATGGGTTTGGACACAGGCAGTGAGACTTCCGAAAATGCGACCCGTGGAATGTGCGGGGAATTAATGATGACTCTAAATGGATTTCCATCAGAGATAAAATTGAAGAGAGCAATAGTGCAGTTGTCTGTCTTCAGGAAACTAAGAGGAATTGTTTCGATGTGAATTATATACACCATTTTGCCCCAAGACGATTCGATAAATATGATTTCTGTCCTTCTGATGGCGCATCTGGTGGCATCTTGGTGATTTGGAATAGCACAATCTTCAGTGGAGTTACTGTTGATAAGCAAGCTTTCTCCATTACAATATCTTTTACTTCAAGGCATAATATGGAAACTTGGAATATGATTTCAGTATATGGACCTTGTCGCGGACCTGAAAGAGATAATTTTGCAAACTGGCTGTATGGACTGGACTGACTCTGACAAAAATCTGCTCTTACTTGGTGATTTTAATTTTTATAGGTCATCTGAAAACAGGAACCGACCTGGAGGGAATTATGCTGATATCACAACTTTCAACAGTATCATTAGTCACCTGGGGCTCATTGAACTACCACTGAAAGTAGAACCTATACATGGAGCAATATGCAAAGGCAGCCTTTTTACAACAAATAGATTGGTTTACCAACCCATCCTGGACACTCCAATATCCTAATACAATGGTACTCCCTCTGGCCAGAATTGTGTCTGATCATGTTTCTTTCCAAGTGAAAATCGGCACACATATTCCTAAAGCTAATATTTTTAGATTCGAGAATTATTGGGTCTTGCAACCAGGTTTTGCTGAATTAGTGAAAGAGCATTGGGATGTGTGCTTCCCGGGAAAAAATAGTGCAGCTTCTATTACTGCAAAACTCAAGCATCTGAGGAAAGGTTTGAAGGAATGGAGTAAACAATTTTCTCAGTTGAATAGGGTTATAGCTAACTGTAATATCATCATTGCAAGTATGGATAAAATTGAAGAAATCAGAGACTTAGCAACAATTGAATGGAATTTTAGAGAAATAATCAAGATTCATATGCAGAAACTCTTACACTATAAGCAACTCTATTGGAAGAAAAGATTCACCATGAGATGGGTTAAATACGGAGACGAGAACACTGACTTCTTCCATGCTATGGCTACTGAATCTTACAGGAGAAATGCTATACCGCAAATACAAGCTAATGACAGTAGAATGGTTACTGAGCATGCAGAGAAAGCGGCACTATTCTGGAATGCTTTCAAAAATCGAATGGGGGTTTCTCAGGAAACTACCATGCATTTCAACCTGCAGGAAATACTTGAGAGACATGATGATCTGTCTGTATTATGTGAACCTATCACAAAAGAGGAAATAGATGAGGTAATCAAGCATATACCAGCAGATAAATCACCAGGGCCGGATGGCTTCAATGGCAAATTCATGAAGCATTGCTGGAATGACATAAAGGAGGATTTTTATAGATTATGTGATGACTTCTTTAATCATGAAGTTGGATTGGAGAGTATAGATTCTTCTTTTATTACCTTGGTGCCAAAAAAAGGATAATCCTAAAACCACAAGTGATTTCAGGCCGATCTCTCTCCTAAACTCTTCTGTGAAAATCATCAATAAGGTACTTGCAAACAGGCTCCAGAAAGTGATCATGGGCTGCATACACAAGAACCAATATGGTTTCATAAAGACAAGGACAATCCAGGATTGTTTAGCATGGTCTTTTGAATTTCTGCACCAATGTCACCATTCCAAAAGGCAAATCATTCTTCTAAAATTAGATTTCGAAAAGGCTTTCGACATGGTGGAGCATAAGGCTATTATACAGATAATGCAGGCCAAGAAGTTTCTAGAAAAATGGAACAAATGGATAATGGAAATTCTCTCTTCAGGAACCTCCTCTGTACTATTGAATGGTGTGCCAGGAAAGCAATTTCAATGCAAACGTGGTGTCAGGCAGGGTGACCCTTTATCTCCTCTAATATTCGTCTTAGCTGCTGATCTCTTGCAAAGTATCATTAACAAAGCTTACAGACAAGGATTGCTTGGTACCCCAATCCCGCAAAGGCAACACATAGACTTTACGATTGTCCAATATGCCGATGATACTTTATTGGTCATGCAAGCAAGTGCATGGCAGCTTGTTTTTTTGAAGAGTATCCTAAATGCTTTTGCCGAGGCAACATGTTTGAGAGTAAATTATAATAAATCTTGCATGATTCCAATTAATATTCCAGGAGACAAGGTAAAGCATTTGGCTGCAACTTTTCGGTGTCAGGTGGGGACTTTGCCTTTCACTTATTTAGGCCTACCCCTAGGCACAACTAAACCTCGTGTTTGTCATTATGAACCAATTGTTAGCAGAATTGAAAGAAGGCTCACAGCAAGCTCAAGGTTTTTGTATCATTCTGGCAGAGTGCAATTAATTAAATCAGTCTTTACTGCAACTCCAATATATGCTATGTGTATTATGCTCTTTCCTGAACAAGTGGTGGATGAAGTTGATAGAATAAGAAAGGACTGTCTGTGGAGGGGCAATAACAGAGAAAAAAAGAGTGCTAATCTGGTAGCATGGGATCAATGTCAGTTGCCGAAAAACAAAGGTGGGTTGGGCATTCAGAATATTAGACTACTGTTGATGTAAATGTAAGAAATGTAAAGGACCTATGTATGAATGTGGTGAATACAAGAGGAGAAGAGTGAGGGGGTGCTGTGTGAGGCATCAGGAAAATTTCTCAAATTGATTCCAACAACTACAGAACAAGGCGCTCTTGTTGAAGCACTTGGATAAATTTTATAATAGAAAGGACATACCCTAGGTATCATTAATCTGGGATAATTATTACACAAGTGAAGTGCCACATCTCGCTAAGGAAGTTGGTTCGTTCTAGTGGAAGGATGTGCTTAGGCTAAATAACATATACATGGATACTGCAGTATGTATCATTGGAAAATGTGACACAATCTCACTCTGGCATGATTTGATCAACGGAGAAATATTCTCTCAAGAGTATCCCAGGCTATTCACTTTTGCTAAAAACAAGTCTATCTCTCTTGCTGAAGCAATGCAAACCCAAACTTTTGAGCAGCTATTTCACTTACCACTGTCCAATTAGGCTTTTGATGAATTGCTACGACTGCAGCAAAGTTTGGACACAATATGGCAAGATACTGCAGATAGTGATATATGGAGCTACATTTGGGGCACAACAGCATACGTCACAAGAAAATTCTATAAGCATCACTTTCAAGGTGGCCACATGTTCTATCTTGTATTTGTTGAATTGCGAAAGCAAGTGTATGCCCAAAATCAAATTCTTTATCTGGCTATTACTAAAAGACAAGGTGAACACAAGGAATATGCTTAGAAGAAGAAATCATGTTTTACAGTCTGGATATAATTGTGTGCTGTGCAGCAGACAGGTTGAAGAAACTCTGGAACACTTGTTCTTTGAGTGGCCTTTTAGTGTGAGTTGCTGGTTCAAACTTGGGATAATCTGGGATAAGGACCTCCAAGTACATGATAATATTATCCAAGGAAGACATCAATTCCAGTATCAGTTCTACATGGAGATATTCTCGGTTGCAGTCTGGAATATTTGGAAGCAAAGGAATGGCAAAATATTTGACAACAAGTCGCCTAGCGTGACTATGTGGAAAAGGTCATTCAAAGAAGACATTATTCTTCATCTATACAGAATTAATGATAGTCACCATCAAGCGATCAGATCCTGGTTAAATCTCTTGTAAAGGCTCACTGACAATGACACCTCTTCCTCATCTTTGTAAATTCTCCCCTGTAGCCTTATAGCTCTCTTCTTTTGTAAATTCTCCCCTGTTTGTATCTCTTCCTTAGACTAGCAGTAGTCTTATAGCTCTCTTCTTTAGATTAGCAGCAGTTTAGAAGTAGATTAGCTCCTCTCCTCTCATTTCGCTTTCTTGGCCCTTGTAAATATTTCTTTTAATGGAAAAGGCAGCACTGTAGGGAACTCTCCTACAGTTTTTCGTCAAAAAAAAAAAACAAGTCCATGACAGAAATTTTGGAGAATTTTATGAAAAGATTCAGACCTCTAAATTATTCAGTCATGCTTAAATGTAACTTTGGTTTAAATCCGATAAATTCGAGTTGGTAAGCTGGCCATCTTGTTTGCTCACGCAGAGTTGCATTTTCTTTGTAGCCACAAAAATCAGAATAAATTTTAGAGCTAGTTTGCTATTTTCAATTGAAGCGTGGAGCTAAGGAGTTTGTTCATTCAGAAAAATTCAGAAGGCCATAGGACCCGCCTGTCAGCCAGACTCTCTTAAGTTTATTTATCTGCCGTCCATGCTTACCACCGCTTAATCTCACGGTGAAGTCTGCTGTGCCGGCTTGCTCTTTGACTAAAAGCAAGAGCCGTCTTTCTTTTCTCTCTCGAAGTCTTGTTCCTATCCGAAGTTTCTTCACAGCCTGCAACAGAGGAAGCTTGAGCCTGTTTCGTTCAGCTTCTCATGCCGCTCTGGCAGCTTGTCCGCAGCTCATCGGTTTTCTTCTCTGAGTCCAGCAACAGAGCGAACTGCGCCCCCCATCGTCGTCTTGCACGCTGAGAGCTCCCGCTACGACTGCTGGTAAGTACGTCGTCGCCTTGGCCTTGATGCTCCTGGTCCACTTCCATCTTGATTCTGTTCTTTTTCCCTGTCGACGTCTGTACGCTAGCTCTGAAGTTTGCTGGTCCGACGTCCATGGTTGTAAAGCAGAGTGCCTGAAATCGTTTTATCTTTCCTCACTGATTTGATTTTCGTTTCCTCGCTGATTTGTATTGTTGTGAATTTGAATTGATGTGTTTTGCACTTTTGCAGGATGAGCCGATGAGGAGTGTCAATAGTTCAGTGGTTCATGGCCTCTCTTTCCGCCGTGTTGAAGCCTTAGATGGCCTACTGTGGCTATTTTGGGTGATGAGCTGTCGTGGATATCTGTGCCAACGTTTGAGGTCCTTAAGGATGGACCGCATCCACGAGAGGCGCGACGAAGATGATGATGAGGCAGAAAAATGCAGAGCCTTGAGATGACGCCCATGGCCCATGAGCATTTCCTACATGCTGCAAGCGTAGTAGTTTGAATCAGGTGCCACATCACTTCAAGCATAAGAGTTCTAAATGAGAGATGTTCAGGTGGACATTATAAGAAAAGATGTTTTGAATTGATTGAGGTTTTAGCCTTATTATGTTTCTGTTTTCTTCAGAAAATTCCTCAATATAAAATGAGAAGTAAAAGGAGATTTTGGTGGGAGGGCAATTTGAAGATTATAATGAAATAGTTTGTTGACGAATCAGTGGTTGAATGGTGATGTAATAAAGTCATGAGTATTTTTGGTTGCCACAAGCTGTCAAGACATTCCTTTCATTTGTTGGTCCTTAGATGAGATTGTGCTTCTTGAATTACACGGATGATGTTTTCATCCCGTGAGATTAAGCTAAACATATTGTATTTGAAGGTTTATTTTGGTATAAATAAATAGTACAATAATTTCTTTCTTCTTCTTTATTTTCCATTGAAGATGCATTGGAATTTCAATTTAAGGATTTTTCTTGATCACGTGCAGCACGCACGTGCATTGGCACTAGTTCTAAATAGAGAGAACTAAGTGACATAGTCAAACAAGTTTAAAGACCGATTGTGCACTTTACTCTCATAAAAATAATCATGACCGAAGCAAGTATACTGCAAAGGAAAAATAAGCCCAAATCTTCTTTAAGTATTTTTTCGAAAGAAATAATCATGACCAAAGCAAGTATAACTGCGAAGGATGTCTCTACTGGAGTTCCTAAATCCTCCCTTTACAACAAATCCTATTTAAACACAGCAGTGCTGAGAATGTTTATTTGAGTTCCTAAATCCTCCTTTTACAACAAATCCTCTTTAAAAACAGCAGAGCGCAGACAAACTGCATCATATCTTGACGCGGCAGCAACAGGTTTAACTGCAAATATCTGTGGGAACAACGCGCGCATAAGTTTCCCTTCTTGTTTCCACGCTCTCGTCATGACCAGGCTCGAAGCATGGTGCCTGTGAGTATTGATTGGTCCCCTATCCCGTCGTAACATAAATAACTTAACGATGAAACTACAAATTATACGGTACAAGACAAATGAGATTCTGAACAAATTTTGTGTTTATAACTCGATGTCAAGTTGACAAATACTAATATCTCACAAGCCAGCACGCAGTCATACATTTAGCACGAGTTTCAAAGGTCCTGTCCTGCCTCCATAGGTTCCAAACCAGTTACATGGCACACGAGGGCATAGCAAAAACAAATCTCCCGCAACTTTCTTGAAAGATGATTTTCACGAACCATACATGCCTCACAGGAAGCGCAACCAAAATAACGCAGCTTACCAGCTGAGCCTATTCAAAGCAAAAACAAGAGTACATTGATCAAAATCAACAGGGAAAAATAGGACATTATTGCACTAGGTGCATATAATCTTTTCTCCGTACATTTCATGTCGACATCGTCAAGAAACATCAAATAGAAAACTTATTTCATACCTGTCTAGTCACGCGTAATTTAGAAACTTCAATAGTGTGGACGCAGCAGAACTAAAGAGCCTTTTTGTTTGATGATTATTGGTTGGTTGTCGAATTCTTTCCATCAAATCAAGCTTCTGATTTGGATTTCGAGAATATCCATAGCCTGTGAATGCAGCAGTAGCAAAGAGCCTTCCTGGTAGATGATTACTTGCTGGCTGCTGAGTTCTTCCCAAAACCGTGAGATTATGACTCAGATTTGTAGAAGAACCATTGCCCGTTGAGTCCCTCCTAGAGTTCAGGAGCGCTTCAAGATCAACCCCAACCATAATAGGAGCAGGCGCATAGGATGGATATATCCTAACGATACATTTGTTTAATAGGACTGATCTCCAATACGGGAAAAACATCCTCCTTGTGTAGTCAGAATCCCATCCACTAGTTCTTTTTTTCCTTGCACCCTGTTACATTAGTTTGAACAAGATCAAATTTCACAAAACAAAAACCACAACTATGCTAACTGCATCACACATGAGTATTAAGAAGCAGCTCAAAGCTGCAAAAAGAAGTTTTTTAGTTAGATGCATGATGTGGCTGAACGTTAGTATTGTGATAAAGCTACATGGCAGAAACATAGAAAGACCTTGAAGAACCAGAAGTGAGTTACTGACATGAAGCGTTCACTTTCAGTTCAGGTGCTGGTGGAAACATTGTGTTTAGCCCGATGTGCACATTTGAAGGCTTTCTAAAACAGGATTCTACTCTAGCAAGTCTGCATATGAGGATTTCTTTGTGGGGGCTGTAAGTTTGCACCATGCAACGTGTCTGAAAATCTTGGGCACCTTTGAAGTGTAAGCTTTTTGATATGGCTGGCTGTCCTAAATAGCGCAATTTACCTCACCCAGCCTCCTGCCCTCTGTATGACCAAGCTGATGAATCGATTCAGCACATGTTGGTTTCTTGTGTATTTACTAGGGAAGTTGGGCACTCGGTCCCACAAAGGATTGACCTCAGCAGCTGTGCCACAACTGGGGTAAGAAACTTTTTCCAAGCAGGTGCATATGAATCTGAGAGAAGGCCTGGGAGGTTTGGGAGTGTTTTCAATGGAGCATCCCCTTTGGTCTCAATAGTGCTACTGCTGCAGATGGTAGGAAATTCCGCCTTATTGGGGCGTTTGGCAGATGCTTGTGAGTTACACAGCCTGCTGCTTGGGTCGCTGAACCTAGGCACCTAACTAGCTTGGGTTCAGCTGTTTGGTTGTTTTTTGCGTAAGTGTGACATGTTTGCAATGTCATAGGGTGTGTTTTTGTTATAGTGTATGATGTTGTGGGTAAGGCTCTCCCTTTCTTCTGTACTTTGTTTTCTTCTATTAATGAAATGGCATGCAGTTCTTCTGTATTGTTCGAGGGGCAAAAAGAAGCAAATTAGGGATCCAGTTCTTAGATCTGGGTACTGGGCGGGAATGAGGTTGAACAGGGGCAAATAAGGGATGAAGGTTTAAAACAGGGGGAAATAAGGTATTCACACAAAACGAACCATAGCAAGAGATTATATCAACCCATAATTGCTTTCATTCAAATCTCTCATAAGCACCAAGTAATTTTGAGATTTGACAATCAAGAGAGCCAAATATCATACTAGTTCAATGAAGCTACCTAAAGTTCTCTAGCACTCCTTTCTACTGTTCAACTGCAATATCACTAATCACACTTCCAATAGCTTACACAAAATCATGAACAAAACTACCAAATGGCTATTGTGTACCTAAATCTATCACAGGGCCACACATAAAAGGAGAGGAAAACTGATCTACTGTCAAAATAGCATAAGAGCATTTTATCACAAGCTAATCAATTGATGGATTTGTTCAAGTGAATGAAGTCTTCCAGGGTGATACCTACTGTAAAAATATAAGACAGCTTCTCCAAGAACATTTACCCCATGCAAAAGAAGTATGGAGATTAGGGAATCTAGACTCAGAGAATGAAGCATTTAGACTAGTATAGGTTTAAAGCTATCACAAGGCCACACAAAAGAGAAAAAAGCATATCTACTGTCAAAATAGCATGAGAGCATTTCATCAATTGATGAATTTGTTAAAGTGAATCAAGTCTACCAGGGTGGTACCCTGCTGTAAAAATATTCCATAGCTCCATTCCATGGACCTTTATCCCATTAAAAAGTAAGGATACTGAGGAATGTAGACCCTGAGAATGAAGCATTTAGACTGGTTCAAGTTCAAAAACCACAATGAGAGTGGTAATAGGGGATGTGAGCAACTTCTTATTCATTTCCAGCCAGTATCTATATTGATAATAAATGTATGAATGCAACTGCGAGATGACAACAAACAAATCTTGCTCGAAAGATAACAATAGTGATTTATCCTGCCGCAGTGTGCTATAATCTGCACACTGCAACATCCTGAATGTTGTATAAACAAATAACGCCCACGTAATGCTGCACATACCAAGGCTCTTCACAAAACCAACAAAAAGATTCAAGGAATCCAATAAAATTTGAACATATTTACCCTTCCCCCTGAAGCATGAGAAGCCATTTTAACCGCCACAGTTGCATCTGCATGCCCTGTTTTATATGAAAAAAAATCAAGGATCATTTTTTTTGGGTGAAACTCAGAAGGAATAAGTAATAAACACGAACCTATGTCATGGGACTCTCCGTCAGAAATTTTGCAGTCGTACGGGCGCCTTCAACAAGAAGAGAAAGAACAATTAAAATATACAACCTAAAATGCAAATCCTTTTATTTAACAGAATGGAAAAAAACGCATTACAGGTTTGTAACGTCAATGCCTTCTCCAGTGGGGTAATACCCAAAATCCTTCAGAATAGATGAAACATGCTCGATTACCTCTGCATGGGGACCCTGAAATGACAGTTATGCTGCTGTATAAGATACACAAAAGGCAAAAGGATAATGATTTACAGATAATAAATTCTCATATAGCATGCAGCACCATCAGAATGCTGTTCTCCAATAGATCAAGAAAAGAATGGCTTGGAAGAGAAATGGTAATACCATATGAGTTGGAAGGCAATATAGTTTGCAAACATAGTTACAATCTTACAATCACATTAAACATAAGATATTTAAAAAATAAATAAAATCTGGGAGCGTAAAAAGTATCCAATCATTAAGCATAAAGTGTACACTTTTCTAGCTGCTTTCTGAGGTCGAATCAGCTGATTTTCTAACAGGATTTAAGCCCTTTGACCTCCATCGGGATGAGAACCTGGGTTAAAGTTTATTTCTAAGTCTTAGGTCAGGTCGTTTATTTCTAAGTTTAGCAGGGGATAGCCTTTTTATCTTCTTATTGTGACCACTCTTCATTCAAGGAAAAGAAAGGTTTATCAAGAGAGAAGATACAATTCCTTTTTCTTTCTCAATCATCGTAAGAACTACCAGCATCCTTAATCAGATTAGGGCACGAAAAACTAGAAGGCAATGCCAGGGAGGATATTCATACAAGAATAATTAAAGGAGATCAATGTAACTGCAAAATACAATAACTTACCTTAGAATGGCGCTGAATGTACCCATCAAGAACTTCGCCAGCTTGGTAAATTATACGAACAAGCATAGATGCATGTTTTAATGTAGTCCTTTCATTCAGCTGCATCTGTGCGTTTTCACAGTCTTCCAGCATATGATACATGATGGATCCAAATCCATTTTGCTTGCCATTGAGACTTTTCTTTGAGGAAGAGCCCCACCGGATCTGCCCTTGAGCTGCCAGGAGTAAAACTGCAGCCTCTACAAGCTTTTCACCCTTTATGTAATTCCAGACCTCATCAACTAGATTATCAGTTTTTTTCGCAAGCAGTCTAATTGTATCCAAGAAGATCTTCTGTTAATAACACAAAAAGAAACACAATCTGAGTGCATGTTAATAACACACAATGGAACGCGATCTGTATGCAGGCAAATAGTATAGAATATATATCTGTTTATCACCACTTTTCGCCCCAACTGTAGCCAACTGTAGAATGTATTGATTGTGTCTCAAATATAAAACAAGAACACGGTAGTGTGTCCGAGAAGTGGAGATGCATGAACAAACAGTCCCAGTGTATTATGATGATTGTCTATGATATACAACAATGGATCAGGAACAAAGTCCAAACCAAAGAAAGTCTAGTCAATAAAAATTTGAAACTGCTGACTCTAAACTTAAGAACTTACAACACATCGACATAAACAACAAATAGGACAGGAATTCTGTTTGGCACAACTGAAAAGGCAAACAATGCTGAGTCCTACAGTATTTTTATAGCCATTGTATGCACTACATGACACGACCAGTTGATCAGGATCCCTTCTAATTTGTCATGCTGCAAAAGTAGCATTTTAGTGTACAGAGGGAAGTGGATCAAACCATCTCAGGTAGGCACAACAAATGGATGAGATTGTAGATGTAATCCTGGCGATCCTGAATAGAAGACAGATTGTCCTCCAGATACTTGTGAAGGCAAGCATTTTGAACAGCAACATGGAGCGGGAGTAACCCCTCAATAACTCTATCACCAACTGTGCGTACATTGGCTGATGCACCATGGCGGAAGAGTAACTTGATCATCTCAACAGAGAATCTTTCAGCAGCTTCATGGAGAGGGAAGTATCCATATGAGTTCATGCAATTGGGATTGGCATGCATCCCTTGCAGCTGAGGTTTCTTGCCCTCCAATGCAGCTTTCACACAGCTCATGGCATCATTCATGACCATGTAGGTCAAAGTTTGTGAGGTGATATTAAAATTCCAATGCATGCCATCCTCTTCGTCAAAAAGGCGTAGGAAGCGTGGTAAACTGTCCTCTTCCAGGATGTTGTCCAAGCGGTGAGCTATTTTTAAGAAGGCATCACGCACCCACTGTAGCGATCCATCCACAACAGGGAAAGGTGAAAGACAATCAATTATCATTTTTTTAAAAAGTTAACTGGCTTAAAGTATATTGTATCACTAGAAAACTTGAGAAATCTAAATCTATGGAGGATTAAAAAATTAACTGATAAATAGAATGATTTTCAGTCAAACTTTGTCGAATGAAGATGATAAAATACCTTAGGTGTAGGGTCTGGGACGATTATATCGTTTGGCATAGACTTGGCAATCATCAAAGATCTCAAACGAGACCACTGTAAAAGAGAATGTCAAGAGGCATTAATGTTATTAGAAGAAGAGAAAATAAGTGGAGAAGATCCTTAGTTAATCATACCTCAGAGAACTTTGCCAAACTCAAATTTTGATCTTCGAAAGGACGGGTAGGATCCACATAATCTGCAGTTGCACCTTCTTCACCTTTACCATTATCTCCATGATATGCAGTAGGCATTGGTTCATTTTCCACCTTCACCTCAGCTAGCATTGACCCTCTTTTCACCTTCTTCACATCAGCCGATGTTGCCTTCTTTTTCTCCACTGGTGCAGAGCTGGCCTCATTATCCAATTCTGCTCGCTCATCTGAAACAAGAAAGTTTAATGAGCAACCAAATATGTAAGGTTGTCACATAATAAATAACAAATGTTGAGAAAATATGGAAATTGAACAATCAATAGTTAATATTGATGTCTGTTCAGCAACAAAAAGTGAGTTCAACATGTGAATCCTAGAATTTCACTTCTCACTATTTCCCATCAATACTTTATTCTTCCTGATGCCGGCTGTAAGAGCACGAGAGATTTCAAGGATCGGCACAAACTTGCTTAGACGAAAGGAACACATCATGACCCTCGTAGTCCTATAGACAGCTCGCAGTGTATGTTTGGACATCCTGCGGGGTATAATAATAATAATAATAATAATAATAATAATAATAATAATAATAATAATAAATTATG
>LAPY01002209.1:7403-26851 GCA_000970635.1 Eragrostis tef
TGCTACGCGTGCGCGCTGCTGGCCTGCCCCGGCGACGCCGACCTGCTCAGCCTCTACGGCCGCGTCATCTGGGAGGCGCGCCAGGAGAAGGAACGCGCCGCGGACTACTTCGAGCGCGCCGTGCAGGCCGCGCCAGACGACTGGTACGTCCAGGTCCCCGCCCCCCTGTTCGTTTCAGCTGATTGTTCATGGCTCGATTCGTTTCATTGTCTCATCGATATGCTGGTGTGATCGTGCAGCTATGTGCTGGGATCGTACGCGAGCTTCCTGTGGGACGCCGAGGAGGACGAAGACGAGGAAGCGGCACCAGCAGATTCCCGAAAACAGGAAACGCCAAGCACCGCCGTGCCGTCCCCGGCGTGCTGAGCGGAGCGGACCGGTCGACGCGCCGGCCGATGGTTTCCCTGCTCTGCTCCGCCGCTTGGTGTGTAACGGTGTACAGTACGTACTGTAGGAAGGAAAGGGAAGATAGCCGGGCCGATCGGACGGCCGGCGGTGGCAGCTGGACTGCGGATCCATCCGGCCAGGAATAACGAGGCGCCGACGGGCAATGATGTGACCCGATGCAGGGGATGCTGAATGAGAAAATCTGCAGGAGGTGGTCGATCACAAGACCATGGATGAATTCCCTTGCGACGATCGATCGTGCCCGGCAGGAGGCGTCATCAACTAGCATAGTACTAATAATTACTAAGCACTTGATCATTTCTTATAGAGTGAGCTCTCTGTACTCGGCGATCAATAACAAGTGATCAATAACATCTTCACATATGTATAGGGCTAGAATTCTACTGCTTTAGTGAACTGACGATGCCATAAGTTAAGCATTTGTACAATTGTACCAGCTCTACTAATTGCTACTACTGCCATATTCAAGGATCAAAGTATCACAAGAACATGAACTGGCACCACCAAAGGACCGATTGTTCTGGCCACAATGAAAAGGAGAGCAGATTTCAACTAGTGATGAAACTACCACTTTCCTCGGTACTCCATTTATTCAGCGATCAAGATAATGATTAGCTGCAAAATTCTCCGCAGTAATAGTAATGACTCCACTTGTGTGATGTGTTTGTTTATCAATTGGATCCATACACAAACATAATGCGATCCATCTACTCCTCGGTTGGTGCTCGATCGAACAATTAAACTAGTGAAGCGAACGGTATTCAGCGTTCAGATGGATCGCGTGCATACGCCCACAAGGCCGGGCCGTCGGCAGTCGGTTCATGGGCACGTTGGGCAACGAAATATTTATTAAAATTGCTGAATTTTCTGTATTATCTTTTATCCTTGGCTGCACCTAAGCAGAATATTGTATAGTAGTACTACTCAATGGCGTTCCTTCCGGTAAGATGCAGCAGAAGCTGCCAAGAAAGTCACCGGCGTCGGCACCTCTGCGTCGCTCAGTGTCAACCTTCATCGATTTCCATGGATGAAGTGGCAGCTGCCGCACAAGAACGACGCATAAACAGGTAGTACGTGAGTACTAGTCCCCTCCATCATCTCGTCGCAACGAACTGCTGATGAGAGTTACGATCTGATCATTATAGCATCCACTTAACTGATCTTCTTTTTTTTACAGACACTTAACTGATCTTTATGATGGGTGTATGCGTCAACACGGAGCACGGCGGCAGTGGTGACCGGTGGGTCCCGTCGATTCGCGGCCCCTCTTCCAGTGACGGGCCGTGGCTACATACTAGCACCGGACACAAATTTGGGCTGGGCTTCCATCTTCGGTACTTCTGTCCTGTGTTGAGCGGCCCATATATGGATGCCCACCATAACAGTTGTTGAAGGATACCACCATGGATTGGTGGCCCGTGCTAGTTCCGGCCCACTCAAAACCCAAACGATATTCTAATAATCTGTTTGCAAATCGAAAAGGGAATAGATGCATCAACCCAAACTATACTTCAAAGAGCACTAGACATAGTACTGGTGCTTGCAAATCGAAAAGGGAATAGATGCATCAAGTGTTATTGATGACAGCTCAGAAAGGGACATAGTACTGGTGCTTGCAAATCGAAAAGGGAATAGATGCATCAACCCAAACTATACTTCAAAGAGCACTAGACATAGTACTGGTGCTTGCAAATCGAAAAGGGAATAGATGCATCAACCCAAACTATACTTCAAAGAGCACTAGACATAGTACTGGTGCTTGCAAATCGAAAAGGGAATAGATGCATCAAGTGTTATTGATGACAGCTCAGAAAGGTACTTTCTGAGAAAAGAATGCATAGCATCAAGTAAAGTCATCAGTTGGAGAGCATCACAGCACAACAGCAGTCCATGGAGGATCCTCCACCGTCCGTTCCATACATGCAACTTGATGAGAGGTAGGACAAGCGCGTGAAGATTCCCGGCTGCCTGGTCAGCCAACAGCCGCCACTACCAAGATTCCGTTTTGTTTCTTTACCCAGCTCCACTCGTCCGCGCGCACAGATCACTGAACTTAATTAATAAGAGTAAGCATTTCGTGCTAGCTGTTGTACTAGTGCTGATACTATACAAAGATTTATGTTTGTAATAAAAATTTTAATCTTAAACTAATACTCTATTATTAGCTAGTGAAGTATTATAATAAAAAATGTGTTACTCTCTCCTTCCTGTTTACTAGTCATCTTGAGAGTGTTCTTTTTTTTGTCTAGGTTCATAAAATTTTCAGAGATTCAGAGAATTTTTAGTGAACCTGTAAAATTCAGGATTCCGTTTTGTTTCTTTACCCAGCTACACTCGTTCGCGCGCACAGATCACTGAACTTAATTAATAAGAGTAAGCATTTCGTGCTAGCTGTTGTACTAGTGCTGATACTATACAAAGATTTATGTTTGTAATAAAAATCTCAATCTTATACTAATACTCTATTATTAGCTAGTGAAGTATTATAATAAAAAAACATGTTACTCTCTCTGTTCTGTTTACTAGTCATCTTGAGAGTGTTTTTTTCGTCTAAATTCATAAAATTTTCAGTAAATTTGAACAGACATATTATCCAGATTCAAAAAATATTTAGTAAACTTGTAAAAAATCAGGATGACAAGTAATTTGAGACATAAGAATATTGATGACGGTAGTTATGGTCATACCATCACCAAATGGTGCCTTTCGATGGCGAAGAAGTAGAATCTCATTATACTGCCAATCCCTTTTTTTGTTTTTTGAGAGAGATTCTTTTCACAGAAAAAGAGAGAGATTCTTTTATTATTATTGTTATTATTTTAAGCAATCGAGATTCTTTGATCTAGCCACCTGGATACAGAAGGCAAGATTCCATGGGCCATGGCTGGTAGGGCCCGTGGGCGTGGAGCACGTGCTCATAACGACGTGGCACGTGGAGACATACGCCGAAGCGCATGGCACTCGCCGCGTCCCTCCATCACCATCTGGACGGCTCCATGCACGAGAGACGTGAGGGACCCGTAGACGCCATCAGGAGCCGTCCGTTCCGCCGCGCGTAGCATCAGGTGGCGCTGTGGGAGGCGCCACGTGTGCCGGACGAGACGAGCGCGTCCCGCAACTCGGAGCCGCCGCAACGGCATCACGGGCTCATCTCGTCCCCCTGATCCATGATCACGAGAAATCCAGATGGACCAGGTCTACACACGCAACACAAAATCAGGTGCTAATCCAATCCACTCTCTCCTGCTTGTGCTGCTGAACCAATACCACTGACCGAAGTGGACTGACCAATCTAATCAGTGCTTTCTTGGTCTGATTATCCGAACTAAAGAACCTTATGCACAATATATGATGATATTCTACGGCACCTTGTTCTTGGTAATATATTCATCACTTTATGGCCTAGTTGCACAACTTATGATATTCCTTATTCGTCAATGACAACCTTTCAAGGTTAAGCACGCTGCATGAGTCATGTCAATATTTTTAATTGCATATTATTACCTCCGCTACTCTACCCAAAGGAATATGTTGAAACTTGACGAGATGGAAGATGCGTATCTTCCATCGAAAAGAACTAAACAAAGTGTATACGATGGTATCTATTTTAAATTAAGAACTTATATTCCAAAAACAAAATCAAAGATGTAACTGAGTTGAAAATCCACATCCATTGCAAGCCTACCAATGGCATGACTCTTAATATTGTCACGAAGATACACCCTTTACTAGCTTCAAGCCATTGGTGTGTAGGATGGTGCAGAGTAACGACTGAACAAACCTTGTTGTGGCAAATTATGCTATACAGTTGAGAATAGAGAAGGATGTTGCTAAAAGATTAATTGTGTTGCAATTGGTTAACTAAATTTATATGGCAATTCAACGATAATATAATTTTTGAAGACATTACATAAGAAAAATATTGTAGATCTGACTCATGTAACCCGTCTCGCTTTTTGACGTCTTTTAACTTCAGTGGCAGAGCTAGAATATTGGAAATGGATGTTCAAACTTATCAATATGCCAATTAACCATGATGGGAAGTGAAGCAACCTTCTCCAAATTACTGAACCAAATATTTGTGGGGCTAAAAATGCGTATTTTACATCAATATATGCTTCATCAGTCTTCATTTTTTGTGTATACATGTATTGTCACCTAAAAATTGTTGATGTTTTGCCAAAATTTATGAGTGTTCAGCTGAACACCCTTTGCTAGCTCTGCCCATGCCTGCCTTGTTACGAGTTCGTGTTCGTGCATCACGACTTGATCGTCAAATGCTATAGTCAGACTTGAGTCAGACCATTGTGGTACACCTATTATGTTTCTCGTTATATAAACCTGTATTTGATTTAGATGACTTTTTGTTTGAATAGACAATATGACATATTCCATGTGTCCAAATTTATTTGTGATCATAGGAGCGTTTTTTTTGTGTTCAGATTCATAAGATATTCGGTGAACTTGGATAGACAGGTTGTCCATGTTGAAAGCATATCAAGTGGACCTGATAAAAAGGCAGAATGACCAATTAAAAAAAACATAGACAAATAATTTAAGACATAAAGAGTACCTATATATCAATAGATAATATATATATATATACACACACACACACAATAGACAGTATATTTACTATTGCAGATTAGAAAGGATGTTGTGGAGCTATTACTAATAATAGGGTTGTTATTGATTAGTTGGAATTATGTGGTCATTCAACGCCAATATGACATTTAAAGGCATACTATACGAATGTCGAATTTGACAACGATGGCTTTCCTTATGCTTCGAAATTGAAAATATGACATACGTGCTTCAACTGATGATGGAGTTTTGCTATAGACAGGCGATCCAGTCCACGGAGAACCTGGTTCACGGGGACCAGAAAGCGAAAAGCGTTATAAAAGACAAGGCATCAACATCCGTCTCCCACCTTTGCTTTGCTTTATCGACCACCTAATTCCAAGGGACATTTCCATCTCCATCGATTTCCCCCTACCCGATGGCCGCCGCCGCCGCCGAGCCCAAGAAGCAACAGAGCTTCATCCAGCCCTCCCTCGTCGCGCAGGCGGCGGCGCGCGGCATGGACCTCGTCCCCATCGACGCCGCGCGGCCCCTGGCCGAGCAGGGCCCCTTCGACCTCCTCATCCACAAGCTCTACGGCGACGACTGGCGCGCCCAGCTCGAGGCCTTCGCCGCGCGCCACCCGACCGTCCCCGTCGTCGACCCGCCCCACGCCATCGACCGCCTCCACAACCGCATCTCCATGCTCCAGGTCGTCTCCGAGCTCGAGCACGCGCCCCTCGACGACCACCGCACCTTCGGCATCCCCAGCCAGGTCGTCGTCTACGACGCCGACGCCCTCGCCGACTCCGGCCTCCTCGCCGCCCTCCGGTTCCCCCTCATCGCCAAGCCCCTCGTCGCCGACGGCACCGCCAAGTCCCACAAGATGTCCCTCGTCTACCACCGCGACGGGCTCCGCAAGCTCCGCCCGCCGCTCGTGCTCCAGGAGTTCGTCAACCACGGCGGCGTCATCTTCAAGGTCTACGTCGTCGGCGGCCACGTCACATGCGTCAAGCGCCGCAGCCTCCCCGACGTCTCCCCCGAGGACGACGCCTCCGCCCAGGGCTCCGTATCCTTCTCCCAGGTCTCCAACCTCCCCACCGAGCGCACCGCAGAGGAATACTACGAGGACATGAGCCTGGAGGACGCTGTCACGCCGCCCGCCGCCTTCATTAACCAGATCGCGGGTGGCCTCCGCCGCGCGCTGGGTCTGCAGCTCTTCAACTTCGACATGATCCGGGACGTCCGTGCCGGCGACCGGTACCTCGTCATTGACATCAACTACTTCCCGGGATACGCCAAGATGCCGGGCTACGAAACTGTCCTCACCGACTTCTTCTGGGAGATGGTCCACAAGGACGATGCAGACCAGCAGCAGGAGGGGAAGGGGATCAACCATACCGTGGTGAAATAAGGTGATGGTATGATTGCAATCCTGCAATTCTGAGAAATCTGTGGAAATGCGGGGTAGCAGGCTGGTCTTGGATGCAGAATTTGAGGGGATTTAATTGGATTTCAACCGGCAGCTCGCGGAGACCTTACGGTGTAAATCCTTTCTCCTAGCTCTTTCCATGCCAGTTGTTTAGGCATCTTTCCGATCATCACCGCAAGGCACCTCATCTAGTTTAGTCAATGAGAACAAATGACAGAGAACTCGAACCAGAAGTCTAAAGAAGAATGTGCTCTCTGTATGCGAAGCTTTTGTTCTTGAGCAATGGATGAATGACAGTCCAGTGTCGTAGCTACCTATGGAATAATGCTAATAGCTTGTGTTATATGTCCAGTTCAGTTGCTTGCATTTCGTGCCTAACTAGAAACTTAAGAAATGTTAGTTTAAAAGCAAGAACATTGAGATACTTCAGTATCATCCCCAGATCAAACATCAACATAGACTCCTTTCTGACCATTTGTTATATACATGCAAAGTAGGGGTAGAAGCTAGAACCACTTCTTTTTAATGCATTACCACAGTAGTTTATCATCAGCATTGTTGTTATACCAATCCCACAAGATTGAATACTGACATAAGAAGGCCTTGTGCCACTTCTTTGAGTATGTACCAACTAAATTGGCTCTACACCTGATGAGAAGGTAGCTTCCCATCTTGCCTGTTTCCAAAGAAGTGTTTGGGGATTTAATTGGACTTCAACCGTCAGCTCGCGGAGACCCTGCGGTGTAAATCCTTTCTCCTAGCTCTTTCCATGCCAGTTGTTTAGGCATCTTTCCGATCATCACCGCAAGGCACCTCATCTAGTTTAGTCAATGAGAACAAATGACAGAGAACTCGAACCAGAAGTCTAAAGAAGAATGTGCTCTCTGTATGCGAAGCTTTTGTTCTTGAGCAATGGATGAATGACAGTCCAGTGTCGTAGCTACCTATGGAATAATGCTAATAGCTTGTGTTATATGTCCAGTTCAATTGCTTGCATTTCGTGCCTAACTAGAAACTTAAAAAATGTTAGTTTAAAAGCAAGAACATTGAGATGCTTCAGTATCATCCCCAGATCAAACATCAACATAGACTCCTTTCTGACCATTTGTTATATACATGCAAAGTAGGGGTAGGAGCTAGTACCACTTCTGTTTAATGCATTACCACAGTAGTTTATCATCAGCATTGTTGTGATACCAATACCACAAGATTGAATACTGACATAAGAAGGCCTTGTTCAATTCTTTGAGTATGTACCAACTAAATTGGCTCTACATCTGATGAGAAGGTAGCTGCCCATCTTGTCTATTTCCAGACAAGTGTTTGTTTTGAGGATATTCCAGACAAGTGTTAGCGCCAATTATCAGTTTAACGGTATCCTTTTGGATGGAAGCATGGCCAGCTAATACTTTTATGGTGTCAAAAGTTGTGTAGCGACAAGCCGTCGCCTCATGTCTCTTGATAATGGTGAATTTAGAATATATTAATTTTGTCTTATTCAACATCAGTTGATTGGGGTACACATCATTCCTTTATATTCTGAACAAACTTTGTGCTTAATGTTTTTCCTTGTGTGATTGGAGTTTTGCGACTGATTTGTCTGCATCGACGATAGTTGGGGGGACTTGGTAGCTATATTAGGCCAGTAACATGCTATATTTGTTACATACATGCACTTCAGTTGTCGAACTATATAAATTTAGTGTTCCACGTTGTGAACTTGCTAGGGATTGTTTTTTCCTTTTAGGGTACTGCATTTTCATTTGCTTTGACTTTGAAGTGTAACTACAAGTGAATAATAGTAGGCATTGAGTTCCTTCTTCCTTTTTCAATTTTTTTGGAGCATGAGCTATAATACTTCTTGTAGTGATTCTGATCATGGGTTGTAAACTTTTTTGAGAGCTTTATTCAATGCAATTGATTTTATCAAGCTATAACACTTGACATCATGTGAACTTTTCTTTTCTCGAAAATGCAGACGCTTCATTATATTAAGAAGAAAGACATCCTGTGAACTTTGTGTTGTCATCTCTAGTTTGTAGTCGAGATTTGTTTCTTATCTGTTGATCCTTCAATGTTATTACTGAAACTGATTCCAACTTGTTCTTTGTTTTAATGTCTGTGCACTTATAATTGTTCAAAAGATAGTCGGTAAATTTGAAGTTGTTGGGTGAGAACACACCAAAATCTATTTGCATCAAAATGATATTCAGTATCGAAAGTGTTACAGTTCGGTGATGTTTGCCACTTGTGGGAGGCTATGAGCCTGTTGTCTCGACTATCTATTGCTTCACTGTTCCCATGAATGTAGCCTGTCTCATGCCACCGCCTGGATTTTATGTTTTTGTTTCCCTTGTGAGCAGTATGTTTGGAGTTTAACTTCTGTTTTGGATATGGAATATTGAGATGCTATTTAACGTCAATCCTTGCTGCAAACTAATTCCTCCGTTGGTGATTTATTATTAGCAGTGTTGCAACCTATTTGTTGGAGGTTTGATTGAATGCTTATTGTCTTGCTCGATTCCGATAGTGATACTTTGTCAATATACATTGTCCTTGTTCGATGGAGCCTTACTTTATAGATCAGAAAACAATGCAGTAGTAAACTTTTTGCATGTTATATGTCCTGGAAATAAGTTAATTTAGGTGGTGGTTGAAACAGAATTTCTCTGTATCTTTTACTCCCTTCATATCAAGCTATTCTTTGGTTCAGAGTCCCGTGGGGGTGCCTAGCCCGCTACCTGTTTGGTCGGCATCCTTGTGTGTGATTGGTTGCTTGCGAAATATTTGGACCGTCATTCATCCATTTGCCAAAGCATCTGCCATGTTGGAGTTTGGAGCAAATCCATTTCCTTTTTGGTTACTTGTAGAAGTGCTTCTGGTACAGTACATGTTTTCTTCGGTCCTCTTTTTTTTTTCAGTTTGATCATGGATTTGATTGCTTTCCTGTTCAGAGTAGTCTTAGGATTGGAATGGGCCTTTCCACTCTCCCGGTTGATGAGATTCTAATTGTTGTCCTCTTTCTCAATACTATGTATATTTCCGCGAGTTGCCCAGGTTTCAGTATATTGCCTGCCTCTGCCTGACGTTAGGACTGGGGACCGCTGACCTCTGTTCTGCCGATGGTGGCCGAGGAGTTCGTCGTGCTGCAGCCGAGCCGGCATTCAACTGCAATAGGCAACCAAACCAACACCCAACATGGTATGGCGGATCGACTACGGGCGTCGCCGCGTACGGGAGTACTCCCTCTGTCTTTCTTTTTTTTTTTTTTTTGAAGTCCTTCCGACAGCACCGCGTAAGTCGATTTTGGCTTGAGCCTATGGATGGCTGTGGACTGTTGTGGTGTCACTGCACAATTGATCATCCAGGTCTCTGCTCGATACTTTCTCGTTTCGTGCGATCGTGCCGCGTCTCCAAGCAACAAGGTGTAAAATCTGCAAAGAAACGACGACGATGATGAAGAGGCGTAAGATTCTGCATCGCAGCATGGTCCAGCAAGAGCAACGAGGCCGCCGCCGCCTATTCCCCCTGACGGCCATCGAGGTGACAGCCTGTCGCGGCGGCGGGTAGCTGAAGCTGCGCACAGGCGCTAGTCCCGCTGCTACCTTGGCACCGGACCACATCGTAGCTAGCTGGAGTACTTGACTCACTACAGTTCGATGACTACAGTGTAGGCCTTGCAAATGCTTCAGATCTCACCTCGACATGCAGCAGCATCGCCCATTAACTTCTCGAGGATCTTTGTGGCGTGACTGAAGAGTTTCTGTTTGCATTTGATGTCTGCACATAAATAGAGTAGACAAGAAGAAGTTCCGCATCCCCTGTTTGATTTGTGTTGTTGGTGGATTAAGATGCACGCATAAAAGTATTTGCAACATCTAAAACAGTCCCGTGTGAAACGCTGTTACTACGTCATTTGCAACATGTAAAAACAGAGTCTGTAACTCAGAGAAATAACCGCAACAACGTTCAAAGCCGGATTTAAAAGGGCAAATTCAGTGTTTAATTTTGGAACCACCCCTAGAACCCACGCTGCAGCTTCCAGGCCCTGACTGTCTGCTGATCATTCAGAATCACTCCTAAGACAGCGATCATCTTTTTAATTGTTCTCTTCGTTCCCTATACTGGACTTTAGGGAAATAACATCTGTATAGGCTTAGCAGTTGGAAACTGAAAGAACAAATTACAATGTTCAGACACAATAAGCTCAATTTCACAAAAGGATAGGCGAGAAGTACAACAATGTTTTCTTGGGACATTATTATCGAGAGTCTATCAGCAACTTCAGATGTAAAGATCCACAGCAGTTCCAAGGTACTCCTTTTGATGCCATGGAGAGGTCACCTGCACAGCAACAAAAAGACCAATGCAGTTATTCAGGTAGTTCCACAAGTACACAACACTTATTGACCCTTTATTTAGCTATTCCAGTAGTTCCACATAATAATTTCCACACGCACATAAGGATCATCATTATATATGGTCCATATGGTTAGTGCAATGTAAGATTATCATGATAGATGGACTAGTGCGATCGACACGTCGGAAAAGTGATGACATATTCCAATGAAATGCTAATGAAAGAAACAGATAAAGATCCTATTTGAGTGAAACGTTGCATGTTGACACTAACAAACTATATTTGATCAAAATAAATAGACGGCAAGCTATCTGAAACCATATATAATTATATCTATTCATTCCAAAACATGAGAATTTTACAATAGATATTGAGAGTGGTGAAAGATGATGTCTGTATTTACAATGTATGGACATGATTCAAATCAAGCTTAAGAATCTTGTAAAGAAGACGTAAAGAGATACTAAGATGATATTAAAAAACTGAGAACTGGACAACACAATAGCACTTTGGTTGGTGCAAAAGGATGTTTCCCATTATTTCAACTGTTCAGAAGTATTGTTGAGTGTTTTCGGCCATTCCGTTTGTCCTTATCTTTCAAGTATCTGTTCTTCGTTTTAGATGATATACTTCACAATATTTAGATATTGTCGTGCAAATCCAATTCTATGACCAAACTATTTCAAATAATCATTGATGTCAAACGAGTACCACAGCATACCTTACTACCAAGATAATCAAATACCACCCCAAGTACAATCAACAATGCGTATAGCTGAAATGGAACCATGGTATCCTTCTATTAAATCTTACCAAAGCCAAGTTACTGTAAAATTACCACAGGTAAGGGTATTCACAGCTCTAAATTTCTCGTAAATATTCAAGTGACAACATAAAGTAACTTGAAGTAACTTAAGGTTGACTCCTAAAGAAACCTTTGAGAAGCCAAGGCTGGCAAAGGTACAATGATACAATAACAGAGTTGACTGTCTATCCCTATATATGAGTACGCCACTAAGAAATGTATGAACTCAGTCACTCAGGTGCCAGGATACATATCTTAGGTCCAGGTATGGAACCCTGATAGAGGAACTGCTGCCACCTTCACAGTTATCAGAGGATATGAGGAATCATGCTGAACATGAAAAAATACATTCGAAGGATTAACTGAAAGGCCATCTCACACATTCAGTCAATATCTTATCCTGCATTTATCAATATCTGTCATTCTATCTATTCCCAATTATCTCTGTCCAGTTACTAATGTCCCAGAAATGTACCAATGGAGGGATTGCAATACATTTCCAGCATCACCGATAGCTCTGGGGTCCATTTTGTTTGCACCATAGCAAATCATAAAAAGCGATGCATTTCATATTAAGCTGCATTTGGTTTTAGCAAGCAGAAAGGAAGCGGTCTCACCTCTCCAAAGCAGGAACAACAACACGAGACGCAGATAGATTACTCGGCCTCGACCACCTTCTTGGGCTCTGCAAACCAGAGAAGAAGCACCATCAATCGGTAAGGGAAAAGTTGGAAATGGAATGAAAAACGAAATGATGGGATGTGCTGCGATCTGACCGTGGAATTCGGGCGGGCGGGCGTCCTTGCCCCAGCCGACGCCGCGGGTGGCCTCGAGGTACTGATCGACGAGGTGGCGGCACTTCTGGTGGTGGTTGACGCCCTCGATCCGGTAACACCAGCGGAGGCGCTCGCGGATGATCTTGGCGGTCTCGATCTGGATCCATTTCTCCCGCACCAGGTGCTCCCGGTACTCCAGCATCGCCACCGGATCTCCATACGGGTTCTTCGGGTCGAAGTCATCCGGAGGACGCTCGTCGAACTCGACCTTCGCCTTCCGCACCATCTTCGACGGCCTTTTCTCCTCTCGCCGCCGCCGCCGAGCTCTCTCTCCTTGTCTTGCGCTGGGTTGGGGATTGGTCTGCTCGTTTCGATCGGTTGGGAGAGTAGAGACAGACGATGAGGCTGATTGGGTCCGTTTTACCAAAGCCATGTGGGCTGGCATTTACTCGGGCCAGCCAGCAGACTGGCCATGTTTTCTTCCATTGCCAGGCCCATCTATGATCAAAAGTCCACTTTTTTTTTAGTCTATCCAAAGTCCACTTGGTCATGCGTAGCAAGTAGTGCTGCTTAGACTTTTTCTAATCTAAACTAATAAAGCACGAATTGAGGGACTAATGACTCTTCTAAATTTTGTGTACCCTCTTCTAGGGAGCGTTTGGTGTCCGCCCCTCTAAAATTTAGAAGGTCTAAACAAAAAAATCTTGTCTTAAACTAAGTTTAATTACAAAACTAACTGCAGAACCCTCGGTCTAAATCACGAGACGAATTTAATAAGGATAGTTAAGCCATGATTGGACGATGGTTACTGTAACATTATTGTAGCATCACTGTAACAAAACATAGCTTAATTAGGCTCATTAGCTTCGTCTCGTAAAGATGTACCCATCTGTAAAATGATTTTGTCAATAGCCTTTATTTATTACTAGATTCTCTTTGTTTAGAGCCTTTAAAATTTAGAGGCTCTCCGACGCCGAACGCGCCCCTAAACTCACTCTTAATCTACATACCTTCTACCCTTAGATTTGGGTCTGGTGGGTCTAAAATCATGAGATCACCCATTACGGTGACATGGTTACGGTGAGGTGAACTACCGATCCATTTTTATGAAATGTATCGACGCCTCCGATTGGAATTTTTTTTTACCCATCCAAATTTCTACACGCTATACTTTCCTAAAAGCCTGTTCGTTTCGTTTAGAACTAAAGTTTAGAACGGAAAATTTTTGTATTTAAGAGTATTAAATAAAATATAATTATAAAACTAATTATAAATCCTGAGCTAATTTGCGATACGAATCTAATGAGGATAATTAAGCTGTGACTAAACCATGATTAGGCGTGGTTACTGTAGCATAGCAAAACATAGATTAATTAGACTCATTAGAGTCATCTCGAAATTATGAGTCATCTAATAAAATTTTTTTGTCATTAGACTTTATTTGATGCTTCTAAATAACAAGATTCTTCAGACTAAATTTTAGTTTAAGAGGAAACGAACAACTTTGATAGCTTACCACATTGGAAAGATCCTCCCCTCTAGTCCTCTACGTTTGTCACGTTAACCTCCGATCCTTCATCGCTCTACTCTTGTAAAGATGATAGCCGAATTATAACGGACAACTTTGATGGCTTACCACATTGGAAAGCTAAGGTGTATTTGGTGGGAATTTCAGTTTTAGATTCCTGCAAGAAACAAGAGAAACCTAAATAAGTGAAACTCTCTCAAACTGTTTTCTGTTTCTTACAGCACAAACAAAAATAGCTTCTGGTTTTAGAAACAAGAACTCATAATTATCAAAACAAAGATGTTAGTTGCATAATAAAAATAAGAGGAATGCAATTTCGGTTCATAAAACTAACTTTAAATGCAATACCTCTGCAGAAAGAATATCAAACAAATAAAATGCTTGCATCCAAGGTAAGGAAATGTTCCTCAATAAAGTTGGGCGTCACCTATCACAAAAAAATAGCTATAAATGCAAAACAGATGGATTGATTCTATCACAAAAAAAAAACTAACCGATCGAGTTAGCTTAGTTTGCAATTTTATAATAGGCTATCAGTTAGATCTTTAAAGTAAATTAGAAACTGAAAATAAGCAAAACATGTTTTCACTAGTTTTTTATGAAAGCTACTTTTTAACAAATATAAGTTTGGTCAAATAGGACCGTCGTGTATGCTTCATGTTGAAAAAGTTTAGGTGTTGTTACCACTCCTTTAAGTGTTATTGTGCTACCAAGTGTGAAAAAATTAAAATAAATAGTTAAGTAGATATATCATGTTGTCACATACTATTATGTAAAAATTTTAAATGCAACAAAACTTGTATAAGATTCAACACAAAAAGGAAAAAAGAATTGAACATGTGAATACATGCGGATTGCAACTTTGCAGCACATATCCACAGTACGCTTCTATTCACAAGATCTCAACCGTATTGCAGCTAGATCTGGTCCGGTTAATGGGATCAAATACAAACAAGTTGTGTGCCCATTGTAATCGCCTGTTCGTTTTCGTTTAGAACTAAAGTTTAGGACGAAGAATCTTGGTATTTAAGAGTATTAAATAAAATATAATTATAAAACTAATTATAGAACCATGAGCTAATTTGTGAGATGAATCTAATAAAGGTAATTAAGCTGTGATTAAACCGCGATTAGACGATGGTTACTGTTTTGTCTGGCATTGTCTACCAGCTTGGAGCTTTGCAGAGCATATCCATTCCCTGTCTCCCTCGTTGGGGGGCTCATGTTTCTGGCTATGTCCTCTTTTATTTCCTTTGTGCGTAGTGAGAGACCACCCGGCATTTTGAACGACATTGACCCAGTTTGGTGCAGCAACCAAAAGGAACCGTCGTAAAAAAATTTCTTCCCCAGGAAACAGTTACTCCATAGATGTGAGTGTCGATGTGATCCTGGCCGTCCTACTGGGATCGTCCTTGCTTGTCCAAACACATCAGTGGGTTTTTCTTTATCCAATCCTCGACCATTTCTGATATCCTTTTTCCTGGCCCAATTGATTTACCCATCTGTGTTAGCAGGAATCATGTTCTGGTGTAGTTAAGTCATCTGTGATCATCTCCATATTGGGGTATGCCTCAAGTTCAAACTATGACATATGTTTGTACTGTTTACATGGGTTAATAACGATTAACGATATAAATATTTAAATGATATTAGAAAATAATTTAAAACTATTGTAACATAGGTGTTGTGTGAAAGATCATCATACCACTTTTGAGCTTCAGAATTCACTTGTCGGTCGAGAAACAAAAAGGAATTTAATAGGGTATATATCCTCTTCGGTCGAGCTGTTTTGAGTCAGACGAACTGCTCAATCTATGGCGGCATAGAAAGATAATTCAAAAATTGTATCTCTTGTGGCTTCACATCTGGGAACCAAAGCCTCTGCTGATTTTATTGCTGCTTCTTCCTAAATATGGCAGTCACACATATGTGAACCAACACAAACAAACGGAGTACCTCCGCAAGTGCTTACAGTGCGTTCTTCATTGGCCAGATGGAGATCCTAGGTGGCTGCTTCTCTAGAAAACCCAAGTAACGAACAATTGCCACTTTTTCTTTTGGTTGGTGCTCCACGAGTGGTGTTGGACGTCCTATGTCATGGCACGGGCTCCAACAGGATGACACTTGCACGCTTTGCACCGAAGAACCAGAAACGCTTGACCATCTCTTGTTGCTATATACGTCCATAGCCATGAAACCTAGTTCCGCCTACTTCGGTGAGTTGAACTAAACCACGTAACTCCTGAGGACGATGAGACACTGAGCAAGAGGATTGCAAAGGATTTTCGCCCTGGGCTTGACACTTGTAATTTCGGTCGCGTGGAGGCTTTGGAAGAAGCACAACAAGAGAGTCTTCAAGTTTCAAGCGCTACAACTGGTAACCCTAGCGCAGGAGATCATGGACGAGGCCCTGCTTTGGATGGCTGCTAGGTTCAACAAATTGTGCAGGCTCTTCTATTCTACCCAAGGTTAGGTGCTTATCTCTCTAGGTCGTTGTTGTCTAGTGCTGTTTTATTTCGGACAGCCTGTCCTTGTACTCTTTCTTCTGTGTTGTTTCCATTTGTCGTTTCGGTTGTACGAACTATCTCTTCTTCTTAATGAAACATGCCTCACACGTTCTTCTAAAAAAAAACTGAGTGCAGGAGAGCAATTTATGTTAGATGTCTCAGGCTTTTTTTTTCTACTGAACACCTCATTATCTTTCCCTTGCTTTATTTACAAGGCTGCATACTGATCTTATTTGCAGTCCATCGGCGTCATCCTTGTTACCCCCCGACTGCAGTTGAAGTTGCTTGAGCAATCCTTCTAGTATCTCTACATTCTGCTTTCTAAGAGGCACGCGTCTATACTCCCGATGCCTTCCAATCCTACACTGGCTGCGTTTGGCTTAGCCCATTTATCTCTGTTTTTTTTTTAGATAATGGGATAGCCCACAGTTATCTGCATCTGAGTAGCTAGAACATTTGCATTGCAGGCCCTCTCCACTCCAATCTATCTAGTGCCTTCAAGTCCTTGGCTTATCTTTCCACCATCCTGTATATATAAGTTGAGTGCATCTGGAGAGTCGATCTAAATTCTTGCAGTCCAACAACGATATATAGATGGAGTAGTACGAGCAAAAATAACTCTAATGTCTGGTCATGTGCTATATATATTGAGCCCCAGTTAAGACCAAAGGCAAACAAATGTTGAACTAAAAAAGATGTAATTTGCTAGATAATGGATTCGTCAGAATAGTGTATGAATACATAACTACAAGTTTCATGCAGAGCAGTGGTGCTAGACTTTCTGTTAGCACGTAGAAAATTATACCAGCCTTTTCTTCCATATTAATGTTCAGTGTCAGTGGTCATATTCATATATACACTACACCTGCTCACTCCAACTTGCTAAGCCTGAAATTTAATTTGCCAATGGTGTGACGCAGTGGCAAAGGTTGGGATTTTGTCTCGTTGATAAAACAAAGCTTTATGTAAAAGAAATAATCAATTTGCGGTGGTGGGAGAGGTTGAAAATGTAAGAAACAGTATTTGATCTTTTTATAAGGATCATAGTATCATAGAATGTTGGATAACTTGTGTTCTGCTACTTCCGGTTTAACTTGCAATGAACGTAGATATTGGAAAACAATATTTAATTTTGTATTTATGCTTTTAGTTTCCCTTAACTCATGAAAAGTACTAAATTAGTGTGATACTACCTAGTAGGACAATCCCTCTTTTTAATAATTATCTGGGTTATGAGCTGTTGATTTGCTATATATCAGAATCGATCATATGTAATGGTGTATGAAATTACTTCCGTTTTGATTGTTCCACCGTCTGCTCGGGTCTAACTTTGAGTACCTGGTCATGATGGTTGGTCATTATGTTTTTTTTATCTATGTAGAATTATTACAAACTTAAAGTGCTTCCCTGAGCACTACAAGATTTCTAGGAATCCCTGACAGTTTTAGTACAAGTGGCCGACAATATTAGCTTCTTAGTGTAATTTTTTCAAATGGCCAACAGTTTTGCAGTACAAACTTCCATATTTCCCAATAGTTTTAGCAAATTCCCTACAAACTCATCCCCCACAACCTCATTCCCTACAGTTTTCACCTCTGTTATAAATATACTTAAAACTGTCACCCATTTGTCTATAAAAACTGTTGGGAATTTCTACAAATCTTGTAGTGGAGGTATCTATGCATTGTTCAAGGACAGCTTTGACTCTCTGGACTCCACACAAGCTCAGTTTGTTACAGAAACTATTAAAAAAGAAATCTACGCTATAGAAAGGTTGCGGGGAAGAAGGTCCTAGCATTTGCTTCAACCGAAGCATAGATATGATGCAACACAACCAAACTGAATGCACGCAGAGCAATATATGTTACATCCCCCAGCTGGCTACATGCATAAAACAAAACAACAAACATATCTGAACAATAGTGCTGCTTTGTTACTGTGAAGTTAGGCAAAGGAACCCTTCAGTTGAAACTTAAAACCGCTTAGGGGCGAAGCTATGTGGTGTTATACACCGATGCAATATTGCTAACTCCACTACAAATGCTACATGAATAGAGTATGTGTCGGCACGAATGTTGCACCTTTACCGCTAACTGAATATAAGGCAAAGGAACGTGTTGCACATCATCTAGGCTGAATTTCTACGGAACACATTGTTGGCTTTAGCATCAGCTACTTATTTCAAGAATTCATCAGCGTTATCAACTTTAGACTCGTCCAGGTAAAGACTTCATCGAGCAAGGTCGACATTTGTACCAAAGCTTCATGATCGTGCGTGCTCCTATGCTCCCAATGGCTTCCAATCCTACACTGCACTAGCTGCCTTTGGCTTAACCTAGTTCCTGCGCAATTTATCTAAGCCGGTAGTACAGTAGAACATTGCATTGCATTTCGTGCCTTCTCCAATCCACTCACTCTATACAGTCCTGGGATAAGTGGAGTCGATTTATAGCAGGGAATGACGACCGTATATGGATGTACTGTCCGGCCATGTGCTACACTGATCACCAGGCAATGAGGCAAATTAAAAGACCAAAGCCACACATGCTGCTGCAGTAAGGCACTCGGCCCCCTCGCGGCCTTGCGTCGGCCATTTGACGAAGTAGGCCGATGAGCCCAGTCTTATCTGGACCAGCTCAGTAACTACAAGGCCACTGATTGCTCTCGCCGATTTTTCTTATAACCAAAAAAAAAAAGGATTGCTCTCGGCGATGAGCTCCCCGGCGAGGTCGACGGTGTCGGCGGCGAGCGGAGGCGCCGTCTCCGCAGGGGAAGCTGCTGACGTAGCCGATTCAATCGATGCGCTCTACCGCAAGGACGAGGCCATGGCTGGTAAGGACCCCTTCGCTTCCCTTGTGCAAACCCTAGCACTAAGATGCGTCGAGTGACTCATTGGGGGCGTGCAGAGCTCAAGTCGGAGGTGATGGAGGCGCTGCAAAAGGAGGTAAGGTCGCTTGATGACGACAGCTGGATGTTCGCCGCGCCACGCTCCCGCATCAACCTCGTCTCTAGGCCCGGTAAGAACACAGAACCAGTAACTTGGCCTTTCATCTCAAATAGAATTGGTTA
>LAPY01002209.1:33006-54746 GCA_000970635.1 Eragrostis tef
CTTTATTTAATATTTTAAATGATAAAATTATACGGGTCTAAATTTATTTCTAAAGAAACGAAGACCGTCGGTGGATGAGTCGGAGGAATCGACAGCCAACAAGAATAGATCTTTTCTGCGGTCGTACAGTTATTGCACTATTGATTTATAGTCAGTTCGTGAAGCGTGTGCTGTTGATACCATTATCCCTGCCTCCCTTGATGGAAGAGGTGCCTATGCTTCGGGTGCCATCACCGACGCTTCCATTTTAAACCTGTTAATATTTTTTTTTCTTACCTGTGGAATATAGGTGTTTCTTTTTAAAAAAGAGAAACATGTTTGTTGTACCCAATAGGTGGTCACAATATCAAGCTGCCATTGAGACATTCAGCCTGTTCGCCTAACTGCTTTGCAGCAGCTATAGTGTTTCAGTTATTTCTTCTGCAGCCGCTACAGTGTTTCTGCAGCAGCTACAGTGCTCGTAGTTATTTTTCTGCAGCTGCAGCTGCAGCCTGCCGAACAGCCTTAATGACCGTGTTAAACCTGATGCCGTGTTGGATTCATGATCTGATGAAAAACTCAAAAGCTGAAATGTCCAAAACTTACGAACTATTTGGAGCTGGGGTTACTTGATGAAACGTACTGTAGCAGTGTTCATCTGCCATTGGACGAATGCGTGACTATTGCACTATTACGCTTTTGTTTCCTTGGTGGCTCGAATCTTTTATCGTCCGTTGGCAGCATCGTTTCCAAGTTAGTATATCTGACTGGTCAGTGGTCACTCCACTCGGATTGTGTTTGGTGATCCAGTGTACAGTACTGACCATAAAATTTTAGCACCAGCCCGTCACCTGTGCACGCGCACTGCAATGCCTGCCTTCTTGACCCTCGCTCGGTGGCTGCTGGCGGCTCGCTGGGCGCGCACACACATGTGGTTGCCTGGAGCCAGCTCACCTCACACTACGTACTGTACCTGTTCGGGCCTCGTTCGTCCGAGTCGGCAGCACTATCCATTGGATAGACAAGCTGTGGATGGATACAGTATCTTGTGTGTGATCAGCCGCATAAAGCGAAAAGTTATGCTCGCAACAATGCGAGTAGCGGGACAAACAGCATGCAACCTTATGAACACATGATTCCTTTTTTTTTTGGGTCAAATCATCATTCCCCAAGACCCCAATGCACTCCCCTGCGATCGCAAAGGAAAGATGACCACAAGGCACAACTACTAATAATCCACTACTACAATTCTGGCATCACCACCCCTTTTCATCAGTACCAAAAGAGGAACACGAACAGAGACCGGCAGCAACGGAAAAGCGACGCTCCTCGTCCGCATCCGCCGCCGCCGCCGTCTCCGCTCCAACGGCTAGCTGATGACGTCATAACCGCCGCCCNNNNCGCCGCCGCGGCCACCGACGGACGCCACCGTCGCGCCCGCTGCCGCTGCAATGCAACAACAACAACAAACATTCCCCGCGCAAGCCAATCAGCGAAGAAGACGCGTGCGAACCGAACGCCACGAGATTCTCGCGGGGTCCGTCAGGATGGCTGAGAGCGAGGACGGAACGCACCTCCTCCTCCGCCTGCGGTGGCGGCGGCCTCGAGGGAGCGGGCGGTGGCGGCCAGCACCGGCGAATCTGCAGGCGCAACGGGGAAGATACGGCGTCGTGAGAGGCGGAAGCAGGATGGGAGACTGGGAGTGCACGCGGCGGAGGAGGCGGGACGTACCGGTGGTGAGCGCGGCGACGGCGGAGGGGTCGCGGGAGAGGAGGAAGAGGACGAGGAAGCAGAGCAGCGTGAGCACGGGGATGAGGTGGATGGACTTGTCCGGCGCCGCCCGGACCACCGCCTTCGCCGCCTTCTCCTCCGCGGCCTCCTCGGCCGCCGCGCTCCGGCGGTGCATTGCGGCGGCGGCGGAGATTCTTCTCTTTCCTCCCTGCGCGCCCGCCCCCTTTCTGTTGGGTACGATGCGTGCGTGAGGGAGTAGGCGTGGGGTTTAACGGCGTCTTTATCTCTCGCGTGACAAGGAAAGTTTTCTCTCTCTCTTTTCCCCTTTTTTCCCCCTCCGCGTGTCCGTGGGATGAAATCTAGCTGGACGGAAATGCCAGTGTCCGTGGGGTGAATGAAGTCATCGAATCTTGCCGCGAGAGGGAAAGAAGAATACTCCTACTTGCATGAAACTTGCATAACTGTAATGATTAGTCAATTACGTGGGCGATGTTCACGGGCTCGCCGAGGTGATGCCAGATTGCCCGCCATTATCAAGTGCGTAAGACTTGGATTTTGTCCGTTTAAGGAGTAGAAACTTTGTACTCCTAGAAGTTTACTTGCGTGAAAAATTCCTTCATAGGCTCGTAGCGCAGGACATAAAAAAATTTGAGATGTCTCGCTCACAAGCAGCATCCAATAGCCGGACCGTGTCGTGGCGTGTTCAATAGAACTTTAGCAACATGGAAAAGAGAGAGAGGAAATACTAACGTGCTCTTGGGCCATGCTCTTTTCTTTCTGGCCCATTCTTCATCTTCCTTCTTTATACCCGGCAGCCCACTGCCCCGTTCTCGGGGGCAAGTTACACCCGCGGCCCATGATGTCACTCGCACCTTGATGCTTCTCTACCAATGGTTCCCTGTTTGGATCATGAGTTAGAGTTAGATTGAGTTAGATTGGACCAAACTAATAAGTATCTAAACAGGAGGGTTAGAGTAGGGTTAGATGCATCTAACCCAATAGAAAAAACTATCCCAGTAAATAGGTGTTAATTGGGTTAGATTAAGGTAGGGCCCACTAAATTCCTTTCCCCGCTGATTGAGAAAAAGTGTATTTATTGTCAATCTAACCCTGCTATTCAAACACCTATTTAGTTAGAGTTAGTTTAAAGATAGAGTTAGAGTTAGAGTATCCAAGCAGGGCCGATGAAAGGGAGGCAAGAGGTACACCGTACACGTGACTTTGATTCATTTAAGATTCCTGCTCTAAACTGTTTCCAATTTGATCTGTGTTATGCAAATCAGCCTGTAGCTACCTCACATTCTTTCGATTGCCACGTCGCGTGTGCTATACATTACGGTTCCAGTAACACCAGTCTTAATTGAAATCAATCCCAGTGACACACTGGTGGATAGAAATAGGTAAAGTCTTCGAGACGAGAGTAGTGTGTACGAAGGATGACATGATTGATAGTGTCTGTTCCCCGATGAGCCTTCTTTAACTTTGATCATATTTTGTTCTGCAGGCATTCTTCATGTATGCAAGTTGCAACCTCTCAACGTGTGCTTTCCAAAAAAAAAGCTACGCATCTCAAAGCCCTCCGTTAAACAACTCTCTGTTAAGCCTTGATTGGATCCTCTAGCCGGCTAATTTTAACCAACTAAAATATTAGCTGGCTAAGTTTTTAGCTCACTAAGTTTAGAAGGTACTTGTTGGAATGACTAGAGGCTGAAAGTTTAGAAGTGGGCTAGTTAAAAATTTAGTCACTTTTAGTATGTCATGTTTGGATTTAAAGTGATTAAAATTAGCTAGCTAAACGTTTAGGAAGTGGATCCAAACAGGACTTAAAGCCCACGAGACCGTAGCGTCGCACGCTCCCATTGCATGCAACAACCATCGTGTTCGCCACCGCCGCCGTACATCGGAGCAGCAAAGTGCATACACAGTTGCTCGAGGGCCACACATGTGAAACATCTTGCAATGTGTAGAAAGACGACCAAAGGTGCCAGGAACGACATCTTGGCGGCGACGGGCGATGCCTGAAAATGATGCGGGTGTCAAGAGTGCGTAGATGCAAGGTCCATCTATTTGTTGGTTGCCTGCATATATAGTTCACCTAGGCAGGCCCAACTCAGTGCAAAAGGTGTCCCGCATGCCTGGCTGGGTAGAAATGCAAATACGAGGCATTTCCACAGTGTCAGGTCCAACTCGTGCAACCCGCATCCCCACCACCGCATAAAAAGCAGCCCCCCCCCTCTCGCGTTAGGGTTACCTTTTAGCTCACTAAGTTTAGAAGGTACTTGTTGGAATGACTAGAGGCTGAAAGTTTAGAAGTGGGCTAGTTAAAAATTTAGTCACTTTTAGTATGTCATGTTTGGATTTAAAGTGATTAAAATTAGCTAGCTAAACGTTTAGGAAGTGGATCCAAACAGGACTTAAAGCCCACGAGACCGTAGCGTCGCACGCTCCCATTGCATGCAACAACCATCGTGTTCGCCACCGCCGCCGTACATCGGAGCAGCAAAGTGCATACACAGTTGCTCGAGGGCCACACATGTGAAACATCTTGCAATGTGTAGAAAGACGACCAAAGGTGCCAGGAACGACATCTTGGCGGCGACGGGCGATGCCTGAAAATGATGCGGGTGTCAAGAGTGCGTAGATGCAAGGTCCATCTATTTGTTGGTTGCCTGCATATATAGTTCACCTAGGCAGGCCCAACTCAGTGCAAAAGGTGTCCCGCATGCCTGGCTGGGTAGAAATGCAAATACGAGGCATTTCCACAGTGTCAGGTCCAACTCGTGCAACCCGCATCCCCACCACCGCATAAAAAGCAGCCCCCCCCTCTCGCGTTAGGGTTACCGTTTCCTCATTCTTACCGCCCCACTCGCTCTCGGTCTTGCCTAGCACCTCATTCTCTCTACCACTCCTTCCGGTAGCCTTGCGCCCGAGCTGCGACTCACCGAGATAGTAGATCTGGCAAAGTCGCACCTCGCCATCTCCTTCTCTCATGTTTCCCCCTGTGTTTTTGCTTTCACTTCGTTTGTTTACCTATTTTCGTCGATCTGCTTATTTTTCATGGTTGGATCTGATGCTTGTTTCATCATCAAATGATTTCTTGCACTCTTTTTCTAGTCGATATGCCTTTTCATTTGTTGCTGTGCTCGTTTTTTCGTGATCGGATGTGTATGCCCCTGTCGAATTGAGTAGTTCTTGTGATGATTTTCGGCAAGATCTGATTTCTTCTTGTGCCGACCGGTGATTGTGATGTATATTTTGGTAGACTTGCACCGACACCGTGTAGGGTTAGTCTTGCATCTTTTCAATCACATTCTGCTAGACTTGCCATGTTTAGGATTAGTTTATACATGTATATGCACACTTTGTCCTGTCGTAGTCTAGAGGGTGGGCCGGGTGGGCCGCGGCCCACCCCCAAATTCAGCCACGCGATCCCCACCCACCTCTGTTCAGTTCGACAGGGACCGTGAGTCCGTGACCGAGAGACAGCGAGAGCAGAGAGAGACGACGAGCGGCGCCTCCACTCCTCCACGCTCCAATGACCAGCAGTACACGCCCTCCTGTGCCTGCCAGCGGCGCCGCGGCCGGCGCCTGGCTGCGGAGTGCAGGCTGCGCGGCGGCGACGCGCCCTGCCCTCGGCGGCGCGGCTACAGGCTACTGCTTTGCGCGTGCGCACCACTAGCGGATCCTGTCGGAATCCGCCGCCTGTCGCCGGAGACCGCTGCCCCGGATGCTTTTCCGTTGTATTGAGCTACTTCGTCCTCGAATCGAGCTCATGGCATCCGCAATGGGGTTGGTTCCGCACAATTGGAGTTCGCCGCTACACGATTTAAGCTTTTTCCATCCAAATTGGGCTAGCTGTTTCACCATATATGCTTCTCGCTGCGTGCGTTAGAGATGGATAGCCGGAGAAGCAAAATTAACGAGATCAGCTAGCCTTGTTTTGCCGGCAGGGAAGACAAGACCAGCAGCAGCTTGAAAGATGACAGACGCTGCATTTTGCTTCGTATGCGTTTTTGGATAAAGTTTGACAGTGCATAATGCAGCCCAAAGAGATTTACACTTCTTATTTGAATCCTAAGGCATAAATTGATAATGTAATTATGGGAGTTGATAGCGAGGAGAGACGGCTTTACGAGGATTTGGCTGACTTATTCACTCAGATGTTTGAGGTTCCTTTTGAATCAAGGATTGGAATTTCGTGGGCTTGTATTGAATCATTATTATTGATTTTGCTATGTTTTAAAGACATTTTATTAGCTTTTTTCATTTTTTATTGTGATATGTCATGTAAAATTTGTTGTGCGGCGGGAAAAAAAATCGGCCCACCCCCATCTACAAACCTAGACTCGCCACTGCCTATATACTGAAATGAACCTGTTGCCCGCACCAGCCTGGGATTTCTTTGTTGTTATTTCTGGTATATTGGTTTCTTGGTTTCTGTTGTGCTCGCAAGAATGAAATGATGTAGGCTGTTACACATATCTGAAGCAAAATGAATGAAATTTACAAAGTTTGCATATTTCTATGCAAGAAAGAGGGTGGAAGTAGAAGTAGTTGAAGGACTGGGGAAAAAAAATTAGAGGTAGGGTATTTGTAGGATGAAAAAAAAGTAATTTTTTTGTGTTTAGTTCGAAAATCTTGTAGCGTTGATTTTCAAATAGAGGTAAATCTCAAACTAGTGTTGTGAATTTATCTTTGACTTTGAACAATGTCGAAAATTTATGTTCAATTACATTGACCGTTCATCTTACTGATTTGGTCACGGTTGAGTACTTGTCCGCTTTTTTACAGAGTAAGAAAGGGCAAGAGAAAAATATAAATAGCGGGAGCTGACTTGGCTGGCTCGAGGGAGTGGCGGGAGAAGGAAAAAGCAGAAAAATTATGCAGCTCAACCTCAAATACAGGAAAACCAAACACCATGCCTTGCATCTAATGGGCCAGGTTCTCTCCGGCCTGGCTACCATCCCAGGCTGGCGCAGACAACCAATGCAAACACAACCTGGTGCCCGGCGCGATGTTTTCCCCGTCTCACCCTCCCTCTCCATTCACACTGGCCACACTCTCCCTCATCAAAAACCCCAGCAATCCCCCCACCCGCTCCAACGAGACCCCCAATCGCCAATCTTCCCCCAATCCCACACAACCGACGGCCGGCGCCGCCGCCACGGCCAAGACGTGCCCGTCTCCCCCATTGCCCCCGATCCCAGAAGAGGAGCAAGACCACGCCGTGGATTACCAGGTCGGGGACCAGGTGGAGGTGCTGCTGGGGATCTACGGCCCCCGCCCCTGGCACCCGGCGACGGTGGTGGCGGTGTTGCCGGACCAGCGGTGCTGCGTCGCGGAGTACGACTACGAGGACGCTGCCCGGGACACGGTGGATTGGGCGTACATCCGGCGCCGCCCGCCGGCGTCCGATGTGGAGGACAGCGACGACCACAGCGATGGCAACGAGGAGCGTCCTCCGGCGAGCGGCGGCGGCCTCTTCTTCAAGGCTGGCGATAGGGTTGAGCTGCTGCGTTGCCACCCGGACTACGGCGAGGCCTGGTACCCCGCCACGGTCGAGGACGTGGTCGATCCCGAGTCCGAGACCTACTCCGTGCGAAGGGTCAGCGGGAGGCGGTGCCTCGACGAGGATGAGGAAGAGCCGGAGTTCCAGGAGCAGGGATTGGAGAACTTCAGGCCGGCGGTGGTGGAGAGCGAGTGCCTGCTGATCGATGTCCTTTTGCCAAGTCGAGGCGCGCTGCGACGGGGTGTGGGCGATCGGCGCCGTGCTCGGGGCCGTCGGCGAGTTGCAGTACAGGGTTGCCATCGGGGAGCAGGTTAAGGTGATCAAGGAGGCACGGGATCTGAGGCCACGGTACAGGTGGGATTGGGATACGAGGAAATGGACCGTCATGACTTCTTTTCCTCCCAAGGTAAAGCAACAAATCCATCATGTAGCTAGCTTCTGTGCTATATATCTTCGATTCCTGGTGCTGCGCGCGTCACACATTCGTTTGTTGCTGCCATATTCCTATGACATAAGCTTCTTTGGGACATGCACGCATGGACATGTTGTGATTGATAGTTGTCGGAACTGTAATGAACCTTCGATCTAAACACTTTTGGGGGCTACCAACAAGGTGCTGCTCTGCTCGTTGATAGGAGATTGATGAGGGAAAAATTCCTGGTGTTGCGTGGTTTGTTTGTTGCTTGCTGCTATATTCTTATGGCAAAAACTTCTTCTCTGGGACATGCTTCTGTTGAACTTTATGTTCAGTGAAATTTATCTTGAGAGCTTTTTCTTGTGCCACCCTTCTCATGGGCACGGGCAAAATCATAAAGAGATCAATGCTGCTGTTCAAATATTATTTTATTTTCTCTATAGCCTTATTCAGCTGCCATTCTCTATAGCATTATTCCTTTGAGATTAGTAATCCTTTTTTTCTTCCTACATGATCTGATTGTGTTTGTTCAAAGCAAATAGATTCTTGTTTAAATCTTTTAGGTACAGTCAACCTTGTATCTGTCAAGGGGCTGCACCGGGATAACTATATCTGATTGTGATGTTACAGTCAACCTTATGTCTATCAAGTATCAAGAGACATCACTTTGTTGATTTCTCTCCATGGAGTATTTTGAAATCTTATTGTGTTTGTCCTAGTTTTGCTCGTGTGGTTTAATAATACTTGCTGAGCTCAAATTGGGCCATAGTTGAATTTTACTGTGCCGTTGATTTGGTCGCCTGAAGGCCAAGAGTATTTCTTGCTCTTTGGTTATCTTCATTATTTTCCTTGTCTTAAATCTTATTGTAGCATGTTGGAACACCTAATTTGCTAGTGTGTACTGACTGAATCTGATGGTGTTTTGTATCCAGTCGTTGGTTTCTCTTGCACTGCGTATTTCTAGTCCACTTTTTATTTTTAACGGAAACTAATTTAGTTTATCAAAAGTTGTTTCCTCCATTCTTAAATGTTTGATTGGTTGGATATGTGCGCAAGTCATTAGATTACTGGTTCTTCTTTGTGTTCAACATACCCCTGTGTTGACTCCGGCTTAGATTGGTATTGGCAACATCGCTAATATGCTTTAACTTGGTTCCTGATAGTTTGGTGAAGTATAGTGTTTTACTCACGCATTTAATACTAAGCCTAGATGATTATTTTTTATGAGTTCGGCGCTTGTTACAACTTGATGCTAGCAGAAGTGATAGTATCGATCTGGAAAAAGTTTTCTTGCAATAGGCGGAGTCTGGGAGAATCGATGGTAGTTTTTTATGCTTCTTTAGCTGTTGGGACCTTGTTTTGTTATATCTTTTGCTGGTACTAGTGGTAAGACTTAGTTTGAATTTCTGTGAGCTGGATATGTTCCAGCCAATGCATGTAAACCTGGGAAATGCTATGCATTACCTGGATAAGCGAACACATGTAACTAAGACAATGTTTTGTGGGATTGTTTTTTCTAATAAAAGAGGACCACAGGGGTTAATCCCTTGGTAGAAAAAAAAAGATGATACTTTTTTGTGGAAGCAGTTTCTAAATGTAGCAAATTTGTTGTTGTCTGCTTTGAATTGGTACAACTATTGTGTTCTGAGCATGTGCCGTTACATTGAATTATAGTGACTGTTGAGGTTATCTATGGTCGCAAATTCAGTATGCATACTATTCTAACTTAGCAAAATTGTTGCAATCCACCACTGGACGCAAATGAGATTACCTGCTTCAGTTTTCTTTTATCTTGGAATAAAGAAATGTATTCTGCCAAGATTTTCTTTTACCTGTTTGCAGAATTGTGAAGGTTGGGTTCCTAAGCTGGTCCAATTGGTGGGTAGCAAGTTATTAATGGCAATGTTGTTCATATTAAGGCCAAGATGCAATTTATTTATGGAAATGAAATAAACTCATATTTAGTCGTCATTGACCCAATGATCTCTCTCTTTCTGTTTTTTTCCCTGCATTCATTGCTTTCTGTTTCTGGTATTATCTTGTGCGTCTTCTGGAGTATGCTTTTAAGTACCATGGTATGCGTGAATCGATGATTTACCGTACAGGTCGTAGTGCCATGTCTTGCAAGTGCAACAGTAGCACATGGATTTTCTTACGCGTCCTGCTATCAATTTTCCTGATGCATTCTGCTATTTCGTAACTTATGCCGGGACATGCTAAATTGTGGTGGCAGGCTGCATCTGTAAAACGCCCACGCTCACCGGAGAGGGCATCTGATGATAACCATAATTATGATTCTGAACCCATTGTGACCAAAAGGTCAATGATGCAACGTCAGCATCTAGGTGGCATGCCTAATGGTTCTGAACATGCTTTAGTCTACAACATGGATAATGTGAGTGTCCTTCATTTGTATTTCAAACTTTATCGTTCTTCTAATATATTCATATTCATGTGCATGTTCTGTTCTCTCTTTGTCAATCTATGTGAAGGTGTCAGGAAGCACTAATTGTGTACTTAGGAAGAAGAAGGTTACAACCAAAAAAAGAAATAATCTGAAAGGTATGTGGTTTCCCTTACATCGATTCAGCAGAGTTCTCCGCCCTGGCGCCCAGGTCGAGGCGCGCTGCGACGGGGTGTGGGCGGTCGGCGCCGTGCTCGGGGCGGTCGGTGCGTCACAGTACAGGGTCGCCATCGGGGAGAAGGTGAAGGTGATCAAGGAGGTACGGGATCTGAGGCCACGGTACAGGTGGGATTGGGAAAACTGGAAGTGGAGCGTCGTGGCTTCTTTTCCTCCCAAGGTAATGCAACAAATCCGTCATGTAGCTTCTACATCTTCATTCCTGGTGTTGCGTCACGCGTTCATTTTTTTTCTGCTGCCTGCTATATTCTTGTGATGACAAAAACTTCTTCATTGGGACACACGCACGCATGGAATGTTGTGATTAATAATTACGGTAATTGCAATACACCTTCTAAACAATTTTTTGGGCTACCAACAAGGTGCTACTCTGCTCATTGATATAGGAGAAGATTAATGAGGAAAACATTTCTCATGCCCCCCTGTGGTTAAAAATAGTTTGACTTCACATGCATGGTTATAGTTCATTTGGTAAATACTTGCTGTGGTGACTCATCAAACCTCCAGGCAGCTAAAAGGCCTCGGAGGAATGTCTTTACTAATCACATTGTTGATCGACTTCAATGTACTTTTCTGCGAGCATTCATTTCAATAATCAATCTTTCATTCTGTTGTGATTATAACTGGTCTTATTGTATTCATGGTCATTCTGTCTTGCTCATGTTAGTGTTGCACTCTTAAATATGATTTTGGATAATATGACGTACCCTCTCGGAAATACATTCTAGTGAATTTATGGGCAGGGCATTTTCTTGTGTAATTATCCTTCTCGTGGGCACGGGCAAAATCTTGAAGAGATCAATGCTGCTGTTGAACTATTATTTCATATTCTTCGTAGCCTTATTCAGCTGCCATTCTCTATAGCTGTATTCCTTTGAGATTGATACTTCCTTTTTTTTCTGCATGATCTGATTGTGTTTGTTCAAAGCAATAGATTCTTGTTTAAATCTATTAGCTACAGTCAACCTTATGTCTGTCGAGGAACTGCACCGGGATATTATTGTACAACTCTTCTACTCACTATATCTTATTCTGATGTTACAGTGACCCTTATGTTTATCAAGAGATGTCATTTTGTAGATTTCTCTCTATGGAGTATGTTGAATCCTTGTACGAGTTAAGGTGTTGTCCTAATTTGGCATGTGTGTTTTAATAATACTTGCTGAGCTCAAATTGGGCTATAGTTGAATTCCACCGTGTCGTTTGGTTGCATGAAGGCCTAGAGTATCTCTTGCTCTTTGGTTATCTTCATTATTTGCCTTGTCTTTTATATTATTGTAGCATGTTGGAGCACCTAATTCACTTTTGTGTAGTGAGTGAATCTGATGGTGTTTTCTATGCAGTTGTTGGTTTCTCTTGCGCTTCTACATCTTCATTCCTGGTGTTGCGTCACGCGTTCATTTTTTTTCTGCTGCCTGCTATATTCTTGTGATGACAAAAACTTCTTCATTGGGACACACGCACGCATGGAATGTTGTGATTAATAATTACGGTAATTGCAATACACCTTCTAAACAATTTTTTGGGCTACCAACAAGGTGCTACTCTGCTCATTGATATAGGAGAAGATTAATGAGGAAAACATTTCTCATGCCCCCCTGTGGTTAAAAATAGTTTGACTTCACATGCATGGTTATAGTTCATTTGGTAAATACTTGCTGTGGTGACTCATCAAACCTCCAGGCAGCTAAAAGGCCTCGGAGGAATGTCTTTACTAATCACATTGTTGATCGACTTCAATGTACTTTTCTGCGAGCATTCATTTCAATAATCAATCTTTCATTCTGTTGTGATTATAACTGGTCTTATTGTATTCATGGTCATTCTGTCTTGCTCATGTTAGTGTTGCACTCTTAAATATGATTTTGGATAATATGACGTACCCTCTCGGAAATACATTCTAGTGAATTTATGGGCAGGGCATTTTCTTGTGTAATTATCCTTCTCGTGGGCACGGGCAAAATCTTGAAGAGATCAATGCTGCTGTTGAACTATTATTTCATATTCTTCGTAGCCTTATTCAGCTGCCATTCTCTATAGCTGTATTCCTTTGAGATTGATACTTCCTTTTTTTTCTGCATGATCTGATTGTGTTTGTTCAAAGCAATAGATTCTTGTTTAAATCTATTAGCTACAGTCAACCTTATGTCTGTCGAGGAACTGCACCGGGATATTATTGTACAACTCTTCTACTCACTATATCTTATTCTGATGTTACAGTGACCCTTATGTTTATCAAGAGATGTCATTTTGTAGATTTCTCTCTATGGAGTATGTTGAATCCTTGTACGAGTTAAGGTGTTGTCCTAATTTGGCATGTGTGTTTTAATAATACTTGCTGAGCTCAAATTGGGCTATAGTTGAATTCCACCGTGTCGTTTGGTTGCATGAAGGCCTAGAGTATCTCTTGCTCTTTGGTTATCTTCATTATTTGCCTTGTCTTTTATATTATTGTAGCATGTTGGAGCACCTAATTCACTTTTGTGTAGTGAGTGAATCTGATGGTGTTTTCTATGCAGTTGTTGGTTTCTCTTGCAATGCGTATTTCTAGTCCAGTTTATATTTTTAACGGAAACTAATTCAGTTTATCAAAAGTCGTTTCCTCCATTCGTAAATGTTTGATCGGTTGGATATGTGTGCAAGTCATTAGATTACTAGTTCTTTATGTTCAACATACCCCTCTGTTGACTCTGACTTAGATTGGTATTGACAACATTGCTAATATGTTTTTAACTTGGTTCCTGATAATTTTGGTGAAAAAAAAACTTGGCCGGTGGGGGAAAGACCGCCCCCACGGTATTGTTGTATAGGGAACTCAGCCAGAGCTACCCGGCCGAGAAAATCCACGAACCCTGGTTCGGGCCTTAACTCATGCTTTGAGCCACCCCATACATGAGGGCCTGCCCACCACAGGTCGGATCATACCGAGTAAATGGGAAGCAGCGAGTGGACTTTTTTATTCCATAAATTGGTGCCCACCAGGATTTGAATCCTGGTGGGTGGCCTCATATCTAAAGGCTTTAACCAACTGAGCTAGTGTCAGTTTGCTGATAATTTTGGTGAAGTAAAGTGTTTTATCCACACATTGAATAGTAAGCCTCTAGATGATACTTTTTTGAAGGAGCAGTTTCTACACAAGAAAATATAGCAAATTTGTTGTTGTCTGCTTTGAATTGGTACAGCCTACTGTGTTCTGAGCATGTGCTGTTACGTTGCATTATAGTGACTATTGGGGTTATCTATGGTTGCAATTCAACACTGGACGCAAATGAGACTACCTTTTTCAGTTTTCTTTATCTTGGAATAAAAGTGTATTCTGCCAGTATTTTCGATGTTAGCAGAATTGAGAAGGTTGGGTTCGTAAGCTGGTCCAGTTAGTGGGTAGGGAGTTATTAATGGCAATGTTGTTCAGATTAAGGATATGAAATAAACTTATATTTAGTCAAGTCATTTACGCAATGATCTCTCTCTTTCTCTTTTTTTCCTTGCATACATTATTTTCTGTTTATGGTATTATCTTGTGCGTCTTCTGGAGTATGCTTTTAAGTACCATGGTAAGCGTGAATCGATGATTTACCATACAGGTTGTAGTGCCAGCCATGTCTTGCAAGTGCAACAATAGTCTATGTGCAGTCAAGAATGGATCAAAAACATTTTAGTTTATTTTCTGTAGATTGTACCATGGCTCACTAGAATGTTACCACACAATAGTTTGATTCAATTGATAATAGGTACTAATAGTCATATAGGCTTCGATGGCTAAAATAGAGGGCATGGATTTTCTTACGCATCCTATTGTCAATTTCCCTGATGCATTCTGCTAAATTCGGGTGGCAGCCTGCATCTGTAAAAGGCCCACGCTCACCGGAGAGGGCGTCTGATGATGAACATAATTATAATTCTGAACCCATTGTGACCAAAAGGTCAATGAAGCAACGGCAGCATCTAGGTGGCATGCCCGATGGTTCTGAACATGCTTTAGTCTCCAACATGGATAATGTGAGTGTCCTAAATTTTGATTTCAAACTTCATCGTTCGTCCGATATATTCATATTCATGTGCATTTTCTGTTCTCTCTTTCTCAATCTATGTGAAGGCGTCAGGAAACACTAATTGTGTGCTTAGGACGAAGGTAACAACCAAGAAAAGAAACAAGCTGAAATGTATGTGGCTTCCCTTACATCGATTCAACAACTAAATGATGTATTAAAATCTAATGGTTTCTGTACGACCTGCAGTTCATCTAAAGAAAAGATGTGACGAACAGTGGAATCCACATAGCTCTTTGGATGCAACAATGATGCAGTTGTCCATTATGGGTAAGTTTTCACAATCCGTACCAATTCGACCATAAATGAATATAGAGCCTGAAGGTCCTTTAAATTCATCTTAACCAAGTTTTCACTTGAGTATACTATATATATACATGTGAAATAAATGAGCTAGGTGAGAAGCTGACTGTAAATACAAACATCTGGTCAAGACACAATCTTTTTGCTGCATTTTTTTTTCTGGACAACACTAAGAGCAGATTTCTGTTGACTCGATCTCTGTGGCCAGGTATACGTGGTGGTATGTTGGATCAAGGGTTGAATGCTACGTCCAACCGAAATGAAGATGAAGTTGCTACCCAGCTTCCATTCATCAAGAGCTTGCCTGCTTGGTCCTCGTTTGAGGAAATGGAAGTGTTTAAGAAGATGCCACAGCAACCACATTTCGGTCCACTTCAAAATGAAGAGCCTCTACTACGTGAAGGAAATGCTCTAGGTCTGATGGGTATATTTGCCAATGTAGCGGAAAGCATAAGTCATTCAAGCATAGAAGACAGTTCTGAATTGTTTCAACGCAAGGATCATATGCTCTCGTGGATGAAGCATTTTGGATTCAATGTTGACAAATTGCAAACATGCTTGAATAAATTGATAAAGATGAAATCTGAGTATGCAAAATGTATCACAGAAAAAGACATCGTCCAAGCACAGAAGCAGTCGAAGGGAGATTCCTGCTCCAAAGTTAATTCATTACGTGAAGAAAAGGTGAAGATGCTTGTGCAGCTTGCTCAGGAATTACAGCAGCTTGATGAAGAAAAAAAGGCCAGAGAAGCAGAGTTCTCGGAACTGGAAGAGGCGGAAAGCATGATTGATAAAGCATGTCATGACATCAAAGAACAGTTTGGCGACACCTTGGCTGAGCATCTTGGCTAACTAGAAGAGAAGCAGCTAACTTAATCTATGGTCTTTCCTTAGGGGAAATATTCTATGATCTTTTGTAAATCGTTCCTGTGTCTAGCTTGACATCATGTTAAATCATGCTACAGTGCTGTTAGGCTGTAGGTAGTAAGATTATCTATGCACCATTGTGGTTTCGGACGAACTTGTCCCTTGGGCCATTCAGTACCTTCTTATTTATGCATCCATAAGACGTTGATGATGGGCACCTTAGCTTGATGAAATTTACATACTACATTGCTAGTTGGATACTTGGATCCGCTTATCATCCTTTATAAGAGGAATTGCAGTGCCTACATGTCTTGCAGAAATTCATGTCGATATATTTCTCATCTCTTCGCTACCAAAGATGTCAACTTTTACCCGCAGTTTCTTACAAGTGGTCAATATTTTCTAGGGTATTTTATCAAAAATTCATAATTATTACGGGAAATGAGTTTGGGAGGAATTAAATTTGCTAAAATTGTACGTAAAGACATAAATCTCTAGTGCTTCTCTGTCCACAAATATAGTGTCATTTTAAGTTTGTCTTAAGTCAGTCTTTTTTATTTTTTAAGAGTACTCATATGAACTAAAAGGACACTAAATTAAAAACTGTAACATCCCCAATTTCGAATTTCCAAGAAATTATTTTCAACCGACACCGATACATTTTCTTGAATTTTGTTAGCACGCCTACATATTTTCTCCAAGTTACTTGGATTTTTTTTAGCCTCTTTTTTTAATCTTCAGTTGAGAATTTCTTTCTTTTCTCAAAGATAACATAATTCTAGGAATTTATGCTTTAATATATATTTAGTGGACATCACCATGCATTGCATCCATGGGAATATTCAAGTCGTGGCATGCATGCAACTAAGAAAACACTTGGCAAGCCCATGGATTAATTAATTTATAATCATAGCAATTAAGAAACTAAATCATGCTGCCCTGGTCCTCCCCATGTAAAGCCGTGGAGCAGCTTCTCTCTTTCAAAGAAAATTTCCAGCTGCTTCCTTGCTTCTTATCCATGCTAATAGTGGCTTGTAAACTGAAGAACACACACGAGAAACCTTTACTCTTCCATCCCCGAACCCCAGCTCACCTTGTTCTCACCTGCCGCACAAACACACAGACTGCCCTGCCATAGCTGAGGAAGAGCTCCTCCGTCCAGGAGCCATCGCTTTGTCGCATCACTCCTTGAATTAGCACAGGGTAATAAGACCTGCACCTTAACCTATAACTTCGGCACAAGCTTCAGTAGATTATGCTAGCAAGAAACAGAGTATCTGCGGATTTCACATTTTGAGCCGTCGTCGGCAGCAGCGGACAAGTCGATAGCTGTATGAGCATTCATCAGGTTGTCTCTGCATGATCTGAACCACAGTAGCAGCGGCTCTAGTAGGATCATTTCTCGTATGCGTACCTCAGGGCATGAACTGGAGGCTCATGTCTAGTTGCAATTACCAACGCCAGTTAGTCGACAAGCAGCAGTCTTGGTTTTTTTTGTTTCCTCCCGTGTACATGTTTGGCAGGAGTACGTACATGAATAAAATAAATTCAGTCTAGATTAGTCTAGCCACAAATTTATTAGCAAGAAGATGCAGTAAAATTAGAAATAAAAAAATATAGTAGATGTCATGCGAGCTCCACATCAAAACAGAGCAGGTTCATTATGTACTGTTACCTGTGTTTAATATATGAAGTATAGCCCTTGTGGGCGTTTTGCCCAAAAAAAAACAGAGCAGGTTCACTAGACTGAAATCAATCTGTATGCTACTCTATTGTTCCAACACATCTGCATTTTGTCATGGTTCAGTCAACCACCAATCAAGCGATTAGCAGCAGACTGCTATCAAAAAGGCTATGTACTAGTTCTATTACTGGTTACATGTTTCAAAGAAAAACATAGGAAGATCATAATGATGTGATCACGCTGAGAGCTGCATATAACCATCTGAACCTGCACATATTTTCAGTCATGGTTAGGTCCAGAACTCCACATTTCAGCATGATGCATAAGCATGCTTGTTTAGTGACTGCGTAAAACAGTTATGCAATAGTGTCACTAATATATTCTTATTGAAACTCCAATTTTCTAGAAACAACCTTGCTAGATAAAATTGGAGATGTGACTCACAAAGAAATAATTCTGCAACTCTGCTGAACTACTATTCATGTCTGAAAACTGAACAAGTTACTAGCTAGCAGGAGCCTCTTTGGCCAAGTGAGTAACCATTGATCATGCTTGCATGTATCTAGTTGAGACAGTGTCGACTCTTAACTAAAAGATACTCCATTTCCTAAGTATATGCCAGCTGCATAGTAGTGTCCTGCATATGCCAGCTGCATAGTAGTGTCCTGTATATGCCAGCTGCATAGTAGTGTCCTGCATATAGCAATCTCAAAGCTTCTTGTTAGGAAATCAACTATAGTTTTCAGAAATGCTGCAGTACATGAGTGCATATTTCTACACCAGAGAATTACTAATGGTACAGTGCAACATTTTCTGAAGACCACCTATCTTTTCACTATTTCTGCTACTAGCTTCAAAAAGCGATTTTCAGATATCTATTTTAATATTCCTGATTTCTCTTGGAGTTTCATTCGGTTATGTTTGGAATTATTATTTATTATCGCTTTTCCTTGCTCAAACGACGCTAGATCGTAATGCTTATGAAGTCGGACCGATCGGAGACTAGTGTAGGAGAGGGACAGAATCTTTAAGCTATGGAGTGGAACGTCGACAAACAAGGAGACAGGTCACACACCGGTTGATCATATATCGCCTATCTTCTTTCTTTAGTTCTTTTGCATTACTGAACTATTATCAGCTTAGAGATTATGATGTCTTCACATATGGAGAAATGTGGTAGACGTTCTGAACCAATTGTTGTGTCAAAAAGGTATTATTTCCACAGTGGCCATACTTATCAGATTGCAACCTAAGGTGAGACTTCACCAATAGATAGATGATTTGAAGTACATGTTAAGGTTGATATTGAGGAATTATTTGGGAAATACAGTAATCATGGATGATGGTGGAGGTATGGATTGGGCTGAGGCATGAGTTCCGAGGTAGTTGCGTTCACATGTATCTTAGTGGTTATATGGCAGATCGCTTTATGCAGGAATAGTCAATTGAGCCACAATAAAAACATAAATTTCACCCATCCACGGGACCGATCACTCAGGCTTGGTTCAGTTATTGCTTTCTATTTGCGTGATAGGCTGTCGGATGTTGCCCAACCTATTCCATGGATAGGCCCTTGGCCAGCCTACCATGGTACGAACCGTGTAAACAACTGCATAATGTTAAGATGATCCCTTGATGTATCGGGCACGTTGTGAGAGTGAGAGGGTAGCTTGGATCTTGTTATCTTAGCTTTGGTCGAGTCTTGATATCGTGTGGGTAAAGTTGAACAAGTTTTGCAGAGCCTATTTGAAGCGTTTGAATGTGTCATGCTTCCGGCAAATGAAGCTATGTTTACGGATGATACCTATTTCATGGCAAGTTTCATTACGTGCTGAGAAGATGAAAGCTGTCGTCGAGCATGAGAAGATGCTTGGGCAGCTTTGTCAGGAATTACAGCAACTTGATGGAGTAAAAAAAACACGGAGAAGTTGAGCTCTCAGAACTGGAAGAGGTGGAAATCATGGTTGACAAAGCATGTTATGACATCAAAGAACAGTTTGTCCACACCTTGGCTGATCATCTTGGCTAGCTGACAGGGAAGCAACTCACTCAGTTTATGGTCTTTCCTGTATAGGGGGATATATTCTACAATCTTTTGTATGAATTCGATGTGTCTAGTAGCTTGGCATACTATTAACTCATGCTACAGGCTGTAGGTAGTAAGATTATCTTTATGCACCGTTGCAGTTTCGGACGAACTTGTCCCTAGGGCCATTTGGTACCTTCGTTTGCATCCATAAGATGTTTATGATTGGCTGATGGCTGACTTAGCTTGATTCAATTTAGACATATATTTCTTGTTTGGATATGCTTTACCATCTCACGGCTATCTGAGGAATTTCAGTACCTACATATCTTGCAGAATTTACGTCGATTGATTCTCTCCTCTTTGAAATATAGCAGAGTTGAGGCACTGGTAGGTCTCTTCAGTACCATGGTATGTTTTTGGCGTACAGATTGAAGAAGTCATCGGGGATTCAAGCATGCACTAGACATTAATTTTTCCTGCAAAAAAATATTGTGTTTACGATTTCGTTATGTTCTTAACAAAGGGGGTACAATTAAAAGAGGCGCAAGTTAGAAGAGAAGCTTCGCACGATTTTTTTTTTTCAAAAACTACCTGGGGGCTGCTCTTTTGCTATGGGAGTTGAGTAAAATGAAAATACAAATAGGCAATGCTTTTTTTTTTTGAGAAGCCACATGCCTACATTGGACAGTGTTAAAGCTATGCATTCCAGTCAACCAACGGACCTGGAAAAGCAAGTTTTGGCCTGGCAGCCAGGTCTTCGTTCGGTTGCACGTCTCCTACTCTCCTCGCCTCTGCCGCCACGCCACGACCCGACGTGACTCCCAAACTCAAGCGCATGCTCTCACTGGCAGGTGGGTCAGCGAATTTCCACGCTTGGTGCCGTGCTGTGCCGCAGCTTGAAGAAGAAAGAGGACGGCAGAGCTACTGGTGGATGTTGCCCCCGCGTCTTTCACTCTTTCCATATAGAGGTACCGCGGCAGAGTTCGTGCTTCCCTTCCTCCACTACTGATCCGACATTCCAGGGCGTCTCCAAGATCCGCCTTCTCCGGCCACACCACCCAAATCGCGACTCCTCCTCCTCCTCGTCTCCCTCCCCGCCTTTCGATTTCGACATGAGCGACGCCTCCGCCGGAGACCCCGCCGCCGCCGCGGCAGCGCCGTGTCCGCCACCATCAGCCACGCGCAGCAGCAGCAGTCGCGGCTGGACGACGAGCAGCTGGCGGAGCTGCGCGAGATCTTCCGCTCCTTCGACCGCAACGCCGACGGCTCCCTGACGCAGCTCGAGCTCGGCTCCCTGCTCCGCTCGCTGGGCCTCAAGCCCAGCCCAGCGCGCCGACACCAACTCCAACGGCCTCGTCGAGTTCTCCGAGTTCGTCGCGCTCGTGGCGCCCGAGCTCCTCGCCGACCGCTTCCCGTACTCCGAGGACCAGCTCCGCAGGCTCTTCGGCATCTTCGACCGCGACGGGAACGGGTTCATCACCGCCGCAGAGCTCGCGCACTCCATGGCCAGGCTCGGACACGCGCTCACCGTCAAGGAGCTCACAGGGATGATCAAGGAGGCCGACACCGACGGCGACGGCCGCATCAACTTCCAGGAGTTCTCGCGCGCCATCACCGCCGCCGCGTTCGACAACATCTTCTCCTGATTCTTCGAAATGCATCCCGGCGGAGACGCGCGCCGCGCGCACGCGTCGATAGTTATTTGGTTTCTTGATGATGAGATGGTTTTCAGCTTCTTTTTTTTTTTGGGAGATCAATCAGTCAGATTCAGTAATTTAGGAAGATGCAGGTGAGATTATGTGCTCGAACTTGTGAATAACAGATTATAAACAAAGAAAAAAAAGGAAAATTTTAGGGACAGATTTCATGACTGGTGCGGTTGATTGTCTTCACCTGTTTCTGTCAGTGTTTGCTTGCACTGCGTTGCATGTTATGCCATGGAATGATTAGATGCTCTTTCAAGGATAGTTTTATTAGGATATAATGGAGCTGTTTGGCAGAAATACTGTAGCGGCTGCAGAAGAAATAACTGAAAAGCTGCTGCAAAGCAGCCAGGCGAACAAGCTAAATCTTGATTCATTGTATACACATTAGCAGTTGTTTTCTTTGATGTGTTTGGTGCTCTATGTTTGTTGACCATCTGGATTAAGTTCTTGAGTTGCATCTTGCTTGTTGATCTTTGCACTTCCTATTAAATAATTGTCGAGCGCATGCATGACTGGGAAATCATCACCCGTTAGGTGCTGCTTAAGTTATGGGGGTTATTGATATTTATTTTAGAAAGATATTAGAAACGGGGGATATTGACATGGCTGTCCTGAACTTTGTAGACGAGTTTGTTGTTAGCATTGGACAACCATGAGTTCGCGCGTCCCCATCTTTCATGAACTCTTCCTCGGTAACAATACTCTTGCTGGTGAGATCCAATCATCCAAATGAAATTTTAGAAAAAAAAAATACAAAGTCTGCAGGCTAAAGTTTGATTTGGTCAGATAGCTGTCAAGTCAGCTTGTGTTTGTTCTTTTTTTTTTTT
>LAPY01002210.1:16586-31374 GCA_000970635.1 Eragrostis tef
GAACCCGACACTAGTGCCCGCGAACAGCCTCCCCTGCTGCTACGGCGGTCCAGTTTATATATAAGCCTCGATCGATGGACGTCACGCCACGGGAAGCACAGCAGCCTGCTCCGCTGAGCAGGGGATACAGCAATGCTCTGTTCTTGCTGGTGCTGGCGCACATCATTGCCCAGGCATGGAGCTTGGATTTTTCATGCGTATCCATCACGTTTACTACCGGCTGTCGACGCCTCCGCTGTGTCTGCTCCGTCTTCAGGTCCGAGCAATGGCAACGGCAGCGACAAACACTTCTTCTTCCCGGGTGCGATAGCTCCGTTACAACGGAATGCGTTACGCATCATGGAACCAGCTGCGAGCCTAGCTGCGACCATACGACGAATCCTGCCATGCTCCATAGTCCTGCTTCCTCCTCTACTATTGCCTTGGCTAGTTGGTGTGCCTGCTTCTGCTTGGAAGTCGTCTTGAAAACCCGATCCTTCCTTTGCAACCAGATCATCCACGCAGTCGCGCCGACTTGCATTTAAAAACCGATGATGGCCTAATACAATGATACTCAAGAAATAAAAGAACAACCAGCTTAATTGGTGACAACGTTCATTTCAAGTTCAACAACATTCTCTCTCTCTCTGTTTTTTTTTTTGGTAAAGCTCAACAACATTCTGTTCACATGTCTGAAGCAGTGGATATTATGCACATATCTAACCGAACATCTCGGGATTCTGTTGTAACAAGGATAGTTGTCATGCCTCATGAGTCATGCATGGCATTTATCCATACACCAACTGATCAAGTGCAATTTTACATATCGGCGAAACTTTAAGGATTTGAAAACAATTAAACACCATTCTCTTCCTTTCCAGACTGAATTTCATCTTGATTGCCCCTTGCTTATATCTCTTTAATCTCTATGCATAATGCTCTGATTTTTATGGGAAGTGCTCATACAACAATAGGAAATCAGAGCCAATGCCTATTGGTTACATAGCCATCCAGAGACGCAGAAATGCAGGATAAGAAGACGCTCTTGCAAAGCCTCTTGCTCCTTGTGTTGGTTTCTGATGGAAAAATCAAAGCCCATAGGTTTTTCCTACCTGCAACAGCACTGATACACTTGTCCTCAACTTCATGATGAACGGCTGAGCATATTAGGATCTCTGAATTGATGGCACAAACTAAAAATTCTCTTCATTTATCCTATTGCTTTATGTCACAGGCTCACTGCATATTTCAAGATTGTCGGTTAGTCGTGAAACCGTGCAAGTTGTTCTACTGTTTTCAAAAGAAAACCTCTTTCTGGACTCTCATGTGTAGCATGTAGTTGTTCCTCCTCTATGATCAAATTGGACAATGTATTCTTGTAGCTGTTTACAGCATCCTCTGGGTGCCCTTTAGCAATACATGCCTGCAATTTCATTGTTGATGATAAGTAAATAACCAGTCATATTTATATCACCAGATCGGTGCTGAAGTAGATTTCCTTCCTGAGTGGAAAATTCATACATACCAAATGCATCTCATCAAGCTTGAAAAGCCAAAATTTCCATCTCCTAGACTCTTGTCCATCAATACAGATGGAGATATTAGTCCAGTCTACATGGCGGAATTCCAATCGACTCAATCCAAATCCGACACCAGCACCTATAGCTTTAACGTATGCTTCTTTAAGACACCAGTACCTACAAACAAAGATTAAAATGTGACATAACCAATTTATTAAATTCAACTCCGCAGATCATCCGTCAAAGAAGAAACTCTCTGCATATTTCGTTTTTAAACAAATGCAGCAGATACTTTATTCGTGCTTTTCAGACGCAATTCAACTAGCTGAATGACAAGCTGTGGAATAGGCCCAAAGTGTTGGTGGTCCAAGAATAACATCCTAGTCATCTGGATTTTCTGTTCAGTATACCCGTAAAGCTTTTGAATTCCAACACACCTGATGCACCATACCACAAAAGAAATGCTGATTCTGTGTGTGTTCAACATGTATCATCAAACACACCTGTAGAACTTACTATCGCCCATTTCAGCATAGAGGTTGCTGCTGATGTCTTAGCGAGAAACTTGAGTGCCCTGTTTATTAAATTCAAGAGTAAACTCCTAGTCTGGCTTTAGTGTTCATTGTACTCCTACTTGTTAACGGTTTGACAAGCAGCAGTCATGCCACACCTATAACTGAAATGCTGATTCTGAATAAACACATCATCTACCAAGAAACCAATGAATGAACTGTTATACCTGTAATATAAACTGTTCTGCTTATTAATATATGCCGGCCATGGTGCCGGGTCTTTCGGAAAAAAAAAACTGTTATACCTGTAGAACTCTGTCAGCACTTCATTAGGACTGCCAGCACGAACAATGCAGTTCCACTCATGGTCGGTGAGGTACGAAGAGAAGTTACTGATGAAGTCGGTGACGGTTTCTCCTTGGGGTCTGGAGATGGACACGATGTCCAGGCCAACAAGGCAAAACGGCTCAGAAGCTATGCCGACGTAGTTTCCCTGATGCGAGGCGTTGAAGTTGAAATTTCGGAAGATTGCATTTTCATTCTGCTGCAAAGATAGCAGGGTTAGGAATTTATAATCTCAGTCAGTTAGTAGGCATTTGCAGTGTTGCAGGAGCTATGTAAACGAAGAGAGATGCTCGTCATACGTTGATGCATTTTTGAGAGCAAAGGGTGTGATTGCACAAGCAACCAGTGAAAACGGGACAGGTCGTGCGTACCAGGTACGGTTTCCCTTCATCCGTGCGGCGTATGCTTATCTGGTGAAACGGAACGCCGAGAACCTGGTGCACAAGTGTGTACTGCAGCAGGCGACTGACGAGCGCGCGTTTCCTGTCATCCTCTTTAACAAACCTGTCGGTGCAGTTGAAGCCATGGATATTAATCTGACATGAAAACGAATTGCTATTTTTTTCTTGTGTGATTTTCTGGCAGCTGAACTGTAAGGTCGACGAAACAACTGGAAATGGGGTGATTGTGACTAATCAGCGGACAAGAAAGAATCGACCATGGTATATTGGTATGAGTTGAGGTAAGCAGCAGGTGGCGAAGGGAGAGGGAAATGGGGATATTTACCGGGCGATGGCGGGTTGCTCGTGCGGCGGGGGTCCGCGCCCCAGTCGCCTCCTCCTCCGTCATGGCCGGCAGGCTTCGATTCATTCTGCCATGGCCGGCAGACGAGGTGGCAGCTTGCAATTGCCGGCGGTGTGACATCGACGGGATGCGCCGGCCTTATAACAAAAACGCTTCTCACGCACCTCCGTAGCCCACCTCGCTGCCGTTGGGCTGGACGAACAGCGCGTAAAAAAGCCCAGCAGACGCCCCGCTTCATAACTCGACCCTGTACGCACGTTGGCCAGCCCATTAGTTAACGCAATCCTGTCTTCTTCACGACGCCGCCGTCGCTACGCGCAGCTCAACAAGCAGCTGCAATCGACGGCGAGCTCCATGGCCCAGCTCCAATTTGTTCCAAGGAAAATAATATTGTTCCAACAGACAAAACTGTATGTTGCATCTCTCGTAATCAAATGTTCCCGGCATGGAAAACAATTGTTCTGGCAACTAGTGTCGTCCTGATTTCTTCCTGACGCTGCCGTAGCTACAACCTACAAGCACCTCAACCAGCAGCTGCAATCGCCGACGAGCTCCATGACCCAACTCAAAGTTGTTCCAGGGAAAATAATTGTTCCAGCAGACAAAACTATATGTTCAGGAATCAGGCCTTTGTAGTCAAATGTTCTCAGCATGGAAAACAATTGTTCCGGCAATTTTTTTCTGATGCCGTCGAATCATCAGTCACCATATGCACTTCTCCTCAAAAAAAAAAGTCACCATATTCGCTGTAATCAGCAACTTACTGTAATGAAGATTAAGAAGCGTAAATGTTGAGAGTTTGGGGGGAGATCATTATACATTCGACGAGTGACCTACACCCCAATCTGTGGTTGCTCGACCAGGTCCAAGCACCCGGCCAGCAGCTCGACGATGTATGCTCCAGGACGACAAGTTGCGCAAAAGTTAAGCTCCGGTTGACTTTGGCGTCGTTGTCTCCGGAGAGCCGATCTGGCGCACAGGAGCGCCTCGTGCCCGCGGTACCACGTCGGCCTCGAGCCGGGCATATACCGACTTGATGGATGTCGATCACTTGGGCTCCATCAGTCGGCTCCTGTCGTTGCCGCGGACGTCAAACATTGGCAGGGCGGGGATTTTTTGCAGGTCGAAACCTCATTTGCGTCGGCTCCTGTCGTTGCCGCGGACGTCAAACATTGGCAGGTCGGAGATTTTTTGCAGGTCGAAACCTCATTGGCAGCCGCGGCGCAGGGTCGTCGCCGGCCCGCCGCGCACGTCAAGGGAAAGACCTCGTGGACCACAAAGTCGAGGGTTATCTGTGCCGAGGACATGGTGGAAGCTCGAATCTGGCTGCGTTGTGTGGTGTCTAGTGCTACGGCCCGTTTAAACAATGTTCTCCGAAGGCACCACCATGACGAGCCTGCCTCAGCCTTCATGGTTGCTCGACGGCCGGCAAGCTCTGAATTCGAATGGGGACGACATGGACAGCGAGCGTAGAATTCGGCGTCGTGGAGGCAGGAGAGCATATAGGGTAGCGGGAGCTCACTCGGGTAGAAGCGGGAACGCGGCGGAACTCTGGCGAAGCAGAGGAGGCCAGGGCTGGTCGCTATTCGAAATAACGTCCGCCCCTTGGTGCCTGGGAGCCGTTGGATATGACCTATGCGGTTTGGATTCGGTGGGATAACGATAGGATTGGGTCGTCTCCCCCGCTCATCTTGGAGCTGGAGGCGGGCGGCGGAGGTGTAGGGATGGCAATTCGGGACCGGGTACCCGATACCCGACCCGATGGGGCCTGGTATGGGGCTAGTTTTCTACCATGGGTGACGCCCGTACCCGCCCTGACATGAGTCGGGTACGGGGCGGGGATTTATTCCTACCCATGGGTACCCGGTGGGTACCCGAAATTTGAATTTAGTTCTAAATTTGACTCGTTTTATGTGATATAAGTGTTGTTGTTTGTTGTATGAGAGGTTACAAAATTGTGATAATTTATTGAATTTTGAGGCTAACATGTGTTTATAGTGGCAATTCGGGACCGGGTACCCGATACCCGACCCGATGGGGCCTGGTATGGGGCTAGTTTTCTACCATGGGTGACGCCCGTACCCGCCCTGACATGAGTCGGGTACGGGGCGGGGATTTATTCCTACCCATGGGTACCCGGTGGGTACCCGAAATTTGAATTTAGTTCTAAATTTGATTTGTTTTATGTGATATGTGGGTTCTTTTATGTTAATGTATGACATCCCTAGGCTTTGTTTTATGTTAATTCAACTCGTTTTGGTCAAAAATATATATGTGTTGTTGTTTGTTGTATGAGAGTATACAAAATTGTGATACTTTATTGAATTTTGAGGCTAACATGTGTTTATAGAGTTCCACCCGTGGGTACCCGATACCCGCCCCGATACCCGAGGATTTTCACCCATGGGAATGGGGCGGGTAGGGATTTTTACCGGCTGCACTTGGCGAGACGGGTATGGGTTTGCTCTACCCACCCCAAACCCGCCCCATTGCCATCCCTACGGAGGTGGGTGGATCGCGTGGCGGCGTGGTGACGGAGCGGTTGACCTCGACGACGACTGCACTGCTTGTGGACGACGGCGCCGGCAGCCTCACACCCTCAGTCTGGTACTACGTCCGTCAAGAGAGATAAGATGGACGGCGCTGCATCGAGGGCGAAAATGCCACATGGCTATGCGGCCGAAGGGGCTATCCCGAAATTTTGTTATTTAAGCATGCATGCCGGCAGTTTTGCGAGATTGAGCACGCCGGGCTGCTATTTCCAAAAGTAAGCAGGACGTGGGTGGTTCGTAGCGTCCGTCTGTTTTTTATGGACGCTGCGCAACTACGGCGCTCCCGTACACGGGCTAGACTCCGCCGATCCGCAACGAGTTGTGGCGTGGCAGAGAGTTGGCTATTGCTCAACTTTTTGGTAGTTGGGAAGCATCATATGCAATACTCACTCCTCTGTTAGAGGCTATAAAAGCAACGAATCCAGGAACAAAGTATCTTATTTTGTCACAACCCACGACTCCCCAAGGGCATCAAGCATTCAAATGCGCAGCTTGGCCTTTCGGACCGTGCATTGAAGTTGTTCCTCACCTACGACCAGTGATAAGTATCGATGCTTGCTTTCTGTCCGGGAGATATCAGGGCAAGTTGTTGATAGCGTGTGGGTATGATGCTGAAAATAGATTACTACCGATTGCTTTTGCAATTGTGGAAAACGAAGATAGTGACAACTGGGGTTGGTTTATGAGATGGCTACGAAATGAGGTAATTGGTAGGCAAATTCATGTGTGTTATTTCTGATCGCCACAAAGCTATTAAATGGGTATTCAAGCAACCACACATCGGATGGAATGAAACTAGTAGAGAATGTGTGCATCGCTTTTGCTCACAACATGTTGCTCAGAATCTATACAAAGAGTGCAAAGACGATGATGTGATAAAAATATTTAAGTGGGTTGTGAAGAACAAGAAGAAACCACACAGGGTTGCAGAAGGAATGGAATCAATTCACACATTTCTCCAAATGCAATTACTTATCTTAAAAAAGCTGAAAAATATCTACAGGAAGACAAAAATGAGCCTGAGAAACCAGAGAAGATATTCCAATGCATGGATGGTGGCTACTGTTGGGGTATCATGACAAGTAACGGGCCTAGGTGGGTTGGGACGCTCGGATCGGCGGAGTCCAGCCCGTATACGGGAGCGCTGTAGTTGCGCAGCGTCCATCAGAAACAGACAGACGCTACGAACCACCCACGTCCTGCTTACTTTTGGAAATAGCAGCCTGGCGTGCTCAATCCACCAAAACTGCCGGGAGCGGCTAATACGCGCACGCACGCGCGCATTGGGTTCTGACAAGAAACAGACAAAGCTCGGTCCCCACACACGTTCCCACCGATTTTTCAATGCGGTGCTTGCTTTGCTTGGGCCCGCGCACATGGGTGCTTCTCATATGGTGAGCAGAGTAGCAGACTGCCCTGCATGCAAGCCAGCAGCCCTTCTGCCCCTCCCCACGTGGTGCTATCGACACACATGAAATGGTTAGTTCTTTATCTGTACATTGTTTCTAGAACAAACTTCTGTCCAAACTTTTATCCAAACCTTTTGATATCAAACTTTTATCCAAACTTTTATTCAAACTTTTTTATCTTAAACTTTTGTCCAAATTTTTATTCAAACTTTTGATCTCAAACTTATGAACAAACTTTTATCTAAACTTCTTGATCGCAAACTTATGAACAAACTTTTATCTAAAATTTTTGCTCGCGAACTTATGAACAAACTTGTACCAGACCTCATGACTAAACTTACATTCAAAATTATTGACTAAACTTTTGTGTTTCAACTTTTTTATAAACTTTTGCTTTAAAAAGTATGACCTACTACTAGAAAACACGCACGCACGCTAGTAGGATTGTGAGACCATCTGCATGCATGCATGAAACCAGCCACTTCACGACTCCGTCCGCGGGAGCCAGTCACTAGTGCCTCCACGTGGACCCCACGCACCCATGTGCATGCAACAATACAGCTCTGCAAACTCCTCGTGTGGAATCCATGAGCCGTGCACGCAGCCCGCTCGGCGTGCGCACAGGTCGCGGCCCCACGCGACGTGATGTCGCGAACGCGCGGGCGCGTGCGGAACAGGAAGTCCGAAAACTGCCGGCATGCATGCTTAAATAACAAAATTTTGGAGGGTTATCGGAGGGCTCTCGTTCTTCGCTTTTCCTCGAGATGCAGGATAAAGTACCGGCATGCAAGGCAAAAGTACAACACCCTGGCGTTGCGGTCCCTACGCGAGTCAAAGGGTTATGCGACGCAATTATGTTCCAGTTGCTCGATTAGAATCAAAAGAAGCACGAAGCGGTACCCTGTGGGCCTCCAGATAAAGTACCTTTCCCCTTCCCATCGCATCCCGCTCCCTTCTCTGCAAGTTGCTAGGTTTCCGCCGCCGCCACGCGCCGCCCATCAGAGAGGACAACGTTCAAGTGGATAGGTTTTTTTTTTTTTGAGATCTTCAAGTGGATAGTTAACGGCTCCTCCCTTGTTCACAAGAGATCATGGGCCTGAAATGTTATTATTAGCAGCTGATCTTCTGCATCTCTTAATAGGAATTTGTGCCTAAGAAACTGAATGGCTTCAGAAGTCTGGCAAAAAATTGAAATGATTGCTTTTGACATCTTCCCCAGCATATACCAGTTCTATGGCAGAGGCTTTAAACCAATGGACATCTATTTCATGAGCAGATCCTCAGTGGTCTATCGTGACTTGTTTGCACGAACATGAAACTGAATTGAAGGAACAGAAAGATCGGGGATAAAGACAGGGTATTTTGATTCATAGCACTCCTAAAAGTGCAGATCCAAAAAACGCCTTTAGTAAATACAGTATCCAAAGAATGCCACAAGTGGTTCCTGTTCTCCAATTCTTAGCACTATCCTTTTTACAGACTGTTTTGCCCCTGCCATTCTTCTACATCTGTGCGTCCAGGCGGCTTGGCCAAGCTCGCCGTACCACCGCGCGCCTCCGCGGCCCACGCAGCGGAGTAGGAGCGCGACGCCGTCGCGGGTGGGACTGGGGTGCCGGCACGCGCAACGCAAGGCAACGGTGGGCTGTGCGCGCGTCGGGCATCTAAAATCATGTACCCACAATTACCACATAAACATTATGGTTACACATAAACATGAGAGACCAGGCCCAAGGTCACCGTCACCTCCAAATGGACGACATCTAAGCCCAGCCGATGATGCACGGCCATTGCAGGTCGAGTGGCCCCTGTGGCCGCGCCTCGGCCCACGACTCAGAAGGACTCGTAGGCAACATACGTCTTGGTCCCTCGACTGTCCAACCGACCTCCGGAGGGACGGGAAAAACTTCGCCTCGGCCGACCCCGGGCGTCCGACTCCAAACACAGCGAGGGGGTCAGACGGCCGAAGTCGGGGCTTGGCCGGTAGAGTGCATTAAATAGGGACGCAAGTGGATGTCCTTCAACACCCTCGAGCAATGTGAGCCGTTGTCCCGCATGTCGCAGAGGGACATTTGACAACGGTCAAGCCAATTCCTCCACGCGGCAACAGTGAAGGCCGTAACTCAACAGGACCGTAACAGTACGTGAACAGGACCGGACATCTCCGTCGTAGTGAACTGCAACAGCCGTCACCGCGCTCGCCCGGAGGAGAAGACGTCGAGGAAGAGAGAGCGTCCATCCCCTGCCGAGCTGCCTATCTGCACCAAGCCATCCACCAATTACTTTTTCTCAGATTTCTTCTTCTCTTTCCCTCCATGAATGTAAGCGGTCACTCTTCCCTTCGACGAGATAAAAGGGAAGATTGACCCACGAACACGAAAAATAGGGACTCTCATTCACGCACACCACACACTCTCCTCGGCCTTGCGACGCACGCAAGGACGAGCACCCACGAATACTCTGAGACTTGGGAGCTCCTCCCTCTCTTGGCAAGCTTGTAACCCCTACTACGAGCAACACGAACTGAACTAACCACACATGAGAGGCCTCGGAAATTATTTTTTGGGGCAGGCATAGTGAGAGACCGTGTCAAGCACTCAAGCCAAGGGCTCGAAAGCGTGTGGGCTGGCTCGTAACCCATGCTACAGTTGGGAGTAGAATATATTTTCCCTATATGTATCTATGAATGCACATGCGTGCATGTATGTAAAATTTGAGGACTTGAATTGAAACTTTGTCAAAGTGTTTCCCTAAAAGAAACACTCCCAAGGAAACGAGTATGTCCTAGTGTACATAACTAAATAATAAATATGCGGGCGTGCCAGTATACAAAGTATACAAAATAAATAAAAGGAAACACACAGGATAGGGAACTTTGATCTTTATTAATTCTCTGTAGAATTACAAAGTACACATTCCCACTTGGAATTTACAATATATTGCGCCTACATATGACGTACAGGTCGTTGTATAGTTCTTGATTCCCGTGGCCTCATGAGGCCGCCGGTTAATTACATCCGCAGCATGTGGCTGCAGAACACCTCCGATTAAGCTATGTTGTTAGTCGTCGTCTCTGAACAAAATAAGAATCATCTCCAAGTCCGCATAAGCACATATTGATGAAATATGAGGTGCTAGAGCCTCATCAGCCTCTAGCAGAAGGTATCTGGCCACGTCATGCGGATTCCCATGATGAAGTCTTGAAAGGTGTTCGGCCTCGTCGGACACGAACAAAGGAGTGTCTAGCCTCGTCGATCTAGACTGAACAATTCTGGCCTCGTCGGTCACAGAAAATAGAATATCCCAACCTCGTCAGTTAGGGAGAAGAAGAGACTTCATATGGTCTGCCAACCTTGACGGTGCGGAAAAATGATGGTATGCGAAGATAGTAAACTAGTACTCATGCGACACTTTTAGGAGAAATCTCCTTGTATGAGCTTGTAAGATCATCGGCGCCGCTTAGTTGGGCACCGGCTCGTTGTTGTGCGATGACATATATGTGGCGCTTGCTTTGCCACGTATTAGTACGGTTGCACTTGAATTAACGTGAATATAGGAAAAGCTTTTAAGCTGGTGAAACCAACAAGTGCTTACAAGTACAACGTGTGGGAGTTTAGCCTTTGCCTACTATACGAGAAGACAGCACGTCTGGTCCTGTCGAGGACTACCACCGCGTGTTTCTCTTTGTTGTAACTGTACCGGCCTGTGCTATGCAAACGTCAAGCCCGTCATGCAGGAGCGTAGGTTGATCACTGGGATGTTGGGATCGCCGTCAGCGTTGTCGGGTCGTGCTATCGCCGGTATCGCGCTCTGCCATGCCCATGCGGGGAATGAGAGGACTGGGTTGGATCCCCACTGAAGCCATTGTCCTCGCGGTGTGGATGCTAAGACTACCGTCGGCACTTCCAGCGAGCCTGTTTCCGGGATCTCATGTGCTTCACCGAAACGATGAGAGGGCGCTGCCAAGAGGCACGAGCAGATCGATTGATGAATGCCTCTCGTGAGAACTCACGGGTGGTACAGCTTGACTTATGCACTTTTCTGCCTCTTGTTTTACAGCAGCTTCATAGATACGGTACACATAGCATGTATGACAAACGAAACCTATGGACATGGCTTAAACTCTGAATGTGTATGCATACTGCTTGGGCATCACGGAGCAGGTGGCGAGTAGCTGATTTGCATGACTACACTAATTAATCAGCAGTGGGGCTCTTCATCAACAAATATTGTTTGTCTGCTGGTCAGGGTAATGAGCACAGGTGAGGTGCAGCTGGCCTAATCTAATTTTGTAATCTTCACGTGGCAACGGCCATGAACCTTTGGAACTACCGGCTTGCTTTTGCCTTCAAGGCTGCACTGCTATTTGTTGCCTCTAAGCACCTTCGTGCTACTACTATTCAATGGAGGAGCATCACACACCTTCTGAATTGACTTCAGGTTAACTTTCTGTTACACCACGGCAAGTCCTCTAGAGGACACCTCGTGAGTTGGCTTCTTAGTTCATCATGAACGGTCCTATAAAGGACACCTCTTGGTTTATCTTCTTAGTATGTCACGGCAAGTCCTATGATGGACACATCGTAGCTGAGCTTATTGGTCACCACGGCAAGTCCGTTAATGGACACCTCATGGTTTTTTGCTTCTTGTTGGATCACGACAAGCCCCTCATACGGACACCTTGTGATTTTGATTCTCGATGGATTACGGAAAGTTCTCTAAAGAACACCTCGTGATCCGGCTCTTGTACATCACGGCAAGTCCCTTATACGGACACCTCGTGATCCGGCTCTTGTACGTCACGGCAAGTCCCTTATACGGACACCTCGTGACAGTCGAAGGTAACAAGTGATTGGTGAACCAATCTGACAACTGAAAGGGCGATGCCACCATGACGACTTTCTCTCTGATGTGTGCTGTAGATGGGAACCGACGGCGGGGCCTGAGCGGCCTGCTTGCTGTGTTGCAGACGGAAGAGGAGGGCAACTCTGTATCTCTGTGGAACCCTCGACGGCAACTGCAACAGGGCCTCGACGGTGCCTTCTCATCTCTCTCGAGGACGGCGCGGTAGACGCAAACGGCAAGACCTCGACGATGCGTGCCCTCTGCTCTGCGGTGTGTTGCCTCGACGGAGAAACTTCAACAGGGCATCGCCGGCACCCTGGACAAGATGTGTTGCCGATGGAAGCAGCAGCAGGGCTTTCGCCCTTCCTCTGTTGTGCCCCCATGTGCATGAAGGAATAGGTTAGTATATATAGGCAGAGCCTAGGCAAGCAGGGCGTGACCAACTCTGACGCCTGCGCCGCCATCGAGTTGTTGGGGAGCCTAACTTCGGCCGAGATTCCAGCTGATCGTTTAAACGAACTCATGTTTATCTGATGATGACTTGCGGCGTGGGAAATCAGCTTGGCAAGCTGGCCGCGTATTTCCTGAAGTTTGTATGTGTACATGCGCCGGACTCGTAACACGCCACTGAGTTGTGGGCCTCTGCAATGTACAGGAGAGTGCCGCCGCTGTTGGATGTTCTGATCGATGATTATCTTTGGAAAGCGTCCAGGATTAACACGTCCAGCTAGGCAGCTAGCTACATACCTCTACGGACGTATACGTGCGTATAGCTATCAGCAAAAAGCAAAGGCGACTGAACGGTGGCCTTGGCAAATCTTTGACCGACTACTCATTCAAATTTATGCGAACACTCTGTTCGTGATCCAGCGCAGGCACGTCCCAATGCACTGTAATTTATCTCAATCCTGGAAGAGCCCAAGGGAGATTAGGGGACTTGCGTAATACGCGTCCAACTGAATTGAGAACTGATCGATTTCTTTAGCCATGCGAAGGACATTATTCGTTCCTCACATACTTTGTTACATTGCCCGGCTGCCGCGTATCTCTACGGTAGTGTCTACCTATATACGGAGGTATACCCATGACCATGTGCCATGTAACGCTGGTGGTTATATTGGGCCACTTTTACCAGGTTTTGGGCCACAAGTAATGTACGTGGCATACGTGCATCTCCATGCCTAAAAATATATTTATCATACTTTTTTGTAAATTAGTAAGATGCATTTAATCTCTTATTATCCATTGGCATATGAATAGCATACTTGTTAAAAATTGCGTCAAAATCTCATCATACAAAAGGCATTACCTCATCTATCTTCCAAGCAAAGCATAAAGTGAGGACTTGAATTTAAACTTTGTCAAAGGCATCACCTAACTTCCAAGCAAAACATAAAGTGAGGACTTGAATTTAAACTTTGTCAAGGCATCACCTCACCTATCTTCAAAGCAAAGCATAAAGTGGATGAGGATGAGGTTTATGTCCTGGGAGCTGCAAGGACTGCAAAGTCTGCAAGCATATATAGATACAAGAGGACCACCTGTTTTGCGCAAGCTTTGGGAGCAAGCACGAACGTAGCAATAGAAAGGTGGCCATAAATTCCTCCATGGATAGCCTTCGCGCATACCTCGCTCGGTGCTACGGCGCTAAGCCTCTCGTTCACGTCGACATCCGGCGATCGGTGACTCGTGACGGCACACTCGGCCATAGGGAATGTGTTTCTTTCCCTATGTGTGCCTGAGGTAACCGTAGGGGTTTGATCTTTCCCAACATTTGCTAATTCACTTCTAGAGAAACTTATAAAGTGTAGGTGTAATTTTCGTGATTTCTTAGTAGTGTATTACACCTCGGTCATATGTGTTTGTAGGAATGAAAACGGTCGGAAACGATCGAAAAATACTATTATCATTTCCTAATAATATTATTTAGTCCAAAATGAAATTGAACCCAGTAACCTCGGAAATGGAAACGATACCAAAACTGTTGGGATATCAAAAATGAAACTATCCGAACGAAAATATGTCGATGACGGTCGAAAGCCGATAATTGTGATGGAAAATATCGAGCTCTAATATATATGATAAACTATTCATATTGTATAATGGTATGTGTTCATGCAACCACTCAACACATAATTAAGTATGCTGAAAACTAAAATGTGAATGTTGGCCTAATTAAGTGAATGGAATGAGGCATTCGTGCACATGGCAATCAATCAATCACGATAGAGGTAGGGTTATAGTTGGATAGAAATCAGGGCAATCACTACCATGCCAAAATCAGTGACTATTTACAAGTGGGTCCATTATCTCTACATGAGGTAGTTGGGCTTGACGCTTGGGCTAGTTGAGTAAAGGAAAAAAATTTAATTGCCACTATTGTATACGGTATTTTTAACGGAAAATTTTGAGGTAATACAAAATTCCGTCTATTCGATCGAAAAATATCTCTATCACTCTAGCGTGGGCTGGCTCGTAATCCATGCTACACTTAGAGTAGAATGGATTTTTCATATATGTATGTATGCATGCATGCATGCATGCATGCATGTATGTAAAATTTGAGGACTTGAATTTAAACTTTGTCAAAGGCATCACCGCACCTATGTTCCAAGCAAAGCATAAAATTTGAGGACTTGAATTTAAACTTTGCAAAGGCATCACCTCACCTATCTTCCAAGCAAAGCATAAAGTGAGGACTTGAATTTAAACTTTGTCAAGGCACCACCTCACCATCCTCCAAGCAAAGCATAAAGGGGAGGAGGATGAGCTTCAGGTCCTGGGAGCTGCAAGGACCACAAGCATATATAGATGCAAGAGCACCACCTGTTTTGCGCAAGCTTTGGGAGCGAGCACGAACGTACCAATAGAAGGGTGGCCATGTA
>LAPY01002211.1:23642-35152 GCA_000970635.1 Eragrostis tef
GGGGCCCGCCTCGTCGCCTCCCGCCCTCCCCGCTCCCACGCCTCGACGCCGCAACCCTCCACCGCCTCGACCCGCGGCCTCCTCCTCCGCGGCGCGGGTTCCCCTGTCGTCAAGCGCGTCCCTGGCGGCGCCGACGGCGAGTGGCTCCTCTGGCACCAGTCCGGCGCGCGCGTCGCGCTCTCCACCTCCCCGGACGGCCTCCGCTGGAGTGCGCCCTTGTCGCCCGACCCGCTGCTACCGTCCGCCGACTGGTGGGCCTTCGACAACGCCGCGGTCCGCCCCTCCGACGTCCTCTCATCTCCGGCTCCGGGGCCTCATCTTCGCGCCGCTTCCCGTCCTCCGCCGTGTACTGGCTCTACTACACGGGATCCACCGACGAGCGGTTCAGCTCCCCGTTCCCCGCCGCGGACGTCCCCGCGCTGCCCGGCCTCGCCATCAGCCAGGACGGCCGCCATTGGGCGCGCATCGAGGGGGACCACCACAGCGGCGCGCTGTTCGGCGTCGGCGACGAGGAGGAGGAACCTCGAGGGTGGGAGACGCGCCACGTGGCGGCGCCCAAGGTGGTGATGCACGCTGACGGGGACCTCCGGATGTACTACCACTCATTCGACGAAATGTCGCACAGGCATGCCATCGGTGTGGCGAGATCCAGGGACGGCATCCGATGGACTAAGGTGGGAAAGGTGCTTGAGGGAGGTCGGGCTGGATCGTTTGACGAACGCGGTGTACGACATGGGCACGTCGTCCGTGACCGTGCCGCTGCCCGGTACGTCATGGTGTACGAGGGTGTTGATGCAGATGGGCGGGTGAGCATCGGGATGGCCGTGTCCGAGGACGGACTGAAAGGGTGGAGGCGGTGCAGCGAGATGCCTGTGCTGCGCCCGTCTGAGGAGCATGAAGCGTGGGATGGCGTTGGCGTTGGCTCACCATGCTTGGTCCAAATGGATGGGGCCTATGATTGGAGGCTGTATTACATGGGTTTCGGGAGGGATGGCGAGGCCTCGATTGGCATGGCGTATTCAGAGGGTCAGGCTCTTCAGAAATTCGAGAAGTGTGATGCTGTTCTCATGTAAGTTGAGGTCTCATGTAGTTTCCTGGAATGTGAATGTGGAGAAGTTCAGCCTTCTAGGCGTGCTCCATCCAGTTGAGACAAAATTTTGTTGTTAGATTAAAATCTTTGATCTCATTTGTTCCTGCTTTGCATTGCTAATGTACTTTGATTTTTATTGTTTCTGTTCAATATATCCTTACACGACTCACCAAAGAACTGCCCACATCAAGGTCCAGCAATGTAGAAAGGTAATTGGACAAACAAATTCTTTTCATTGCCAATGTCAATGACATAGGCATGACTTGCCGTAGATCTGTATGGGAGAAAAAATTAAACCTATTTGATTATCGATTGTAGATTCTGACACATGAAGTTTTACTATGATATTTTCCCATCATGAAAATATTCACAGGTTGATCCAGAACTAATGTCTGTGGGGGTGGATCTGCCACCTATGCCAGAGTCTGCCTTTCAAGAATACATGTGCAAAAAGCACATGATGCTTCATGTGCAACAAATACAAGTGGTCAAGAACATCAGATGCCAGAAACCAAATAAATGTTACTTTTTGCCTCCCTAGAAGGGAATATCATGAAAAATCAGCCTATTTGTTATTTTTTAGTGCATAATACATTCCATGAACTAATCAGTTATAAAGATGAATTAGATGCAGAAATTAGAAGAGTTATGTGTCATTGTTTTCCATTTATCTATGACTGAGTTATAGGTCTATGGCCAAAAATGGTTAATGATCATGTCCTATTTATTGCACTGACTCTGTCTGGATACTTTACCTACTAGTAATATAGATGGGCTGCATTTATGTAAAAATGGAGTTTCTTAGTCACAAATAATACAAGTTGATATGTGTACACTTTTCTTATTTAGCTAAGGTCGGTATTTGATCTGCCGTATATCTGAAATTCTGAATTTTATTCTACAAGCTGCTATCCTATATGCGTAAGGATTTGGTTTGGCAACTTTAGCTCCAATTCTCCAATGTGCATTCCTCACTGTAATTTACGTTTTAGTTCAAGCATGACTGTAGAAATTAACCGTTTCACTGTCAGAATTTAATACCCTATTTTTGAGTCCATGCATTAGCTATAAAGTTATCTTTCATATCTTATCTCTCAATAATACCAAATTTAGTGTCAAATTCCATTATCAAATTTGACCTTTCAGAGGTGCTGCTGTATCTGAGAGAAGCTACATCCTATAACTGTATTAACCATGGTAGGACTACACTTTAGCCGTGAATTTCGTACCGTCAAATAAGTTATTTAGTTTGAGGAAAAAATAAGTTATTTACAAACCAGCAAGTGTGTTATCGTGTCATATGCACATTACTACATTATATGATGCTTCTTGGTTTATACATTATCCTCCATTATTACAATACTACAGCACTTCCCTTATGATGCAAGGCTGCCAATAACGCTAGGCAGCTCTTTGCTGCTATCTTGGCAAAGATCTAGTCATGTCCTGGCTGGGTAGTAGTAGCATAATGATGAAGGTACATGTCGTCTTTTTTTTGTGTGTGTGAGTGGCGGGCGCGCACGTGTGTGTGTTTTACTCCCAAGTAGAATATAGTGAGAGATGTTTGTGCATTGCTTTTTAGCGGCTGTCCTTGATCATTCTAATATTTGTTTTGTACAGTCATGTGACATCCAAATGATGGAATGTGTTGGCATCGACAGTTGTACCCTTTTGTTGTTATAACTATCAAGTGTTGCCGGCTACTTATAGAGATCACAGCAAATGCTTTCTACATTCATGTCAATTTTAAATCTTGAATGCCTGAAAAGAAAATTCATCTAAATTATGCAGACACTTAAAAGTAGAATGTCCTTTTTTTAGAACACTTAAAAGCAGAATGTTGTGAGAGATGTCCGTGCATTATTTTTTAGCTGCTGTCCTTGATCATTTAACATGGGTATTGTACAGTCAGGTGCCCAAGATGACGGATTGTGTTGGTTTGCATCAACAGTTGTACCCTTCTTTGTTTCAACTACTTTCTGTTTGCTGGCTCTTTTGCATAGAAATCAATAGCTTCTGTTTCTGCATTGCTAGTGATTTTCAATATTTAAGACCTGAAAAGAAAACCAGTATTGAAATTATGTGGACCTGCAGAATACGGAGGCAGTAGTGGTTGAAACACAAATTTCTGTAGGATACTGTCTGTTGATGTTAATTCATGGTAGAAATTAGAAACATTTGTGTGCACTATAGTATTCACTATGAATGGGGTACTACTTTTCATTGTATTTACCTTTCTGTTAAGAGTATTTTGAGGCATTTAATTTCCTTTTCTTTTTCTTCTTATTTCCCATGGGGTCATGGCCTACAGTACCCTTATAATTCAGATGAATCTCCTTGGAGAAGAGTGAATCGCATACTGTGCAAGCTCCTATACTTTTATATTCTGCAATTTTTTTCTTATCATACTTATAAGTTGGGTAATGATCATCCCTTCTATTTCAACAGTTTAGGACATGTACATCCAAATCTATGCAAATTACCACTTTTTTAATTCTATTTCTAGTTAATGTGCATGCCTCTATAAAAGCAATATATGTACTCCCTCTGTTCTTTTTTATATGACACCGTTGACTTTTTCATTGAACTTTGACCAACAATATAGATTTAAATAATTACTTTTTGAATGTGAAATGAATATCATTGGATTCATCATCAAAAGCACTTTAAAGCTAACTTATACACTTAACTATTTACACAAATATTTGTAGATAAGACGAAGGGTCAAAGTAACGAAAAAAGTCAATGGTGTCATATAAAAAAGAAGGTACATGTCGTCTTTTTTTTGTGTGTGTGAGTGGCGGGCGCGCACGTGTGTGTGTTTTACTCCCAAGTAGAATATAGTGAGAGATGTTTGTGCATTGCTTTTTAGCGGCTGTCCTTGATCATTCTAATATTTGTTTTGTACAGTCATGTGACATCCAAATGATGGAATGTGTTGGCATCGACAGTTGTACCCTTTTGTTGTTATAACTATCAAGTGTTGCCGGCTACTTATAGAGATCACAGCAAATGCTTTCTACATTCATGTCAATTTTAAATCTTGAATGCCTGAAAAGAAAATTCATCTAAATTATGCAGACACTTAAAAGTAGAATGTCCTTTTTTTAGAACACTTAAAAGCAGAATGTTGTGAGAGATGTCCGTGCATTATTTTTTAGCTGCTGTCCTTGATCATTTAACATGGGTATTGTACAGTCAGGTGCCCAAGATGACGGATTGTGTTGGTTTGCATCAACAGTTGTACCCTTCTTTGTTTCAACTACTTTCTGTTTGCTGGCTCTTTTGCATAGAAATCAATAGCTTCTGTTTCTGCATTGCTAGTGATTTTCAATATTTAAGACCTGAAAAGAAAACCAGTATTGAAATTATGTGGACCTGCAGAATACGGAGGCAGTAGTGGTTGAAACACAAATTTCTGTAGGATACTGTCTGTTGATGTTAATTCATGGTAGAAATTAGAAACATTTGTGTGCACTATAGTATTCACTATGAATGGGGTACTACTTTTCATTGTATTTACCTTTCTGTTAAGAGTATTTTGAGGCATTTAATTTCCTTTTCTTTTTCTTCTTATTTCCCATGGGGTCATGGCCTACAGTACCCTTATAATTCAGATGAATCTCCTTGGAGAAGAGTGAATCGCATACTGTGCAAGCTCCTATACTTTTATATTCTGCAATTTTTTTCTTATCATACTTATAAGTTGGGTAATGATCATCCCTTCTATTTCAACAGTTTAGGACATGTACATCCAAATCTATGCAAATTACCACTTTTTTAATTCTATTTCTAGTTAATGTGCATGCCTCTATAAAAGCAATATATGTACTCCCTCTGTTCTTTTTTATATGACACCGTTGACTTTTTCATTGAACTTTGACCAACAATATAGATTTAAATAATTACTTTTTGAATGTGAAATGAATATCATTGGATTCATCATCAAAAGCACTTTAAAGCTAACTTATACACTTAACTATTTACACAAATATTTGTAGATAAGACGAAGGGTCAAAGTAACGAAAAAAGTCAATGGTGTCATATAAAAAAGAACGGAGGGAGTATAAATTTACCGATCTAATCACTATAGACATGCTCCATACTAATTTATCTTGTTTTGTGTAATTCACTATTTGATCATGGTGGCCCTAGTATCTTGCACTTGCTTTAAATTACATATGGCAGATTGGCAAAGTTAGAATAAAAAATCGTAATGCGTACAGAGTTGAAAAGTAAGTATTGGCTAATATCTATAATATGGAAAATGATTTTAAACGCATTGGTTCTTGATAAAAAGCATTTTTGCAGAATTGCAATGACCTCCAAAGTTCTCTTTTCAGGGATGCAATGAACGTGTTGGACAAAGTGGTAACAATCTTCCACTGGCACAAGGGGTTGATCTGTTTTGAAAGGCCATGTGCAGAAGGACACTATGGTCTCATAATGCAAAGTTATGTAGTTATTTCAACGGGGCCATGGCTGTCCTTTCTTCCTTCGTTATGAGGTCAGTGTTACGTCTTCTGCATATCTGTTCAGTTGGCCTGTCCACATGTTTCAGTTTACACAACACGACTGTGATTTATCAGGGTGTCGCAATGCCCCCCCCCCCCCCCCCTCACTTTACCCATTAGTTTCTGGTAAAAGATACTTCTGGATTGATAGTACACATCTGATACTCGTGTGTTATATACATGCATACAACTTGTGTAAATCATTTTAGCTTTCTTCATTTTCCCTCATAACATGCACTTAAGAGTTTTGTCTTGCACTGTAAAATAAAATGACCAAAAACATATCCAGATCTATCAGTTTCAGAGTCGTTCTACAACTTTAATAGCTGTACGACATTTCCATGCTGCAATTGAGAACTATTAAAATATATGTATATTTTAAAACTGCTTCTACAAGACAGATCTAACTTCTGCCCCTAACTGCGCTTTCTACTCATGGAGAGGCTCAACTGCGATATCGAAAAATGTTTACGTTTTGTTTTTATTTCTGTTGCTTGTCCAGTAGCTGTTCATGTTTTTAATAATGTTTCCCAGAACTAAAACTCTTATTGTTTCTAAAAGTCTAGTGGGACACTATCTACATTTTGTTAATGATACAAGACGATAGTAAACTTTGTATCTGGTGATTTCAGTTTGTTTATTCCCTTTTTCTTTTTTTTTTCACATGAATACCATTAGTATCAAATATGACTTATTTGCTGAAATAACTTGTACAATTCACTTTTGAACTAAATTAATTTTTACCTTCTTTAGTTTAAAACAAAGACCTATTATTACTTTAGGATGACTGTAACTTGTTCTTCACAGTTCTGCTTAATCATTCTGGGTTGGATTCCAAAGCAAGGGAGACAAGACAACTTGGGCGTTGAACTAACAACTGTAAAGTCTTTGTGTCATTAATTGTAGTGTCCCTGCTGTGGTCCTGATGGCTAGCATACAGTAATTTCCAGTGGTAGACCAACAAAAAGGCACTGAAAGAAAAGTGATATGATTTATTCACCACATCCACACAATAGCTAATTACTTCATTTTTCACATGCATGACGAATAAAATGCAGCAGCAGTGGTAGCAATTATTTGTTGCTCTCTTTCTGTTTTCTTTTTTAGTTTGGATGGTCCAATGGTTTTGCTGAGAGGTCCTTTAGATAATAAATAAATAAATAAATCTGAAGGGGACTCTTCTAGAGCAGCGGTGAGGTTTGGAGTGGCAGCTCTGAGTTGACAGTGCCGAGGATGCCATTCCAATAATTCTTGTCCTCCTCATTTGATGCTTGGCTGTTGTGCTCAGTTTGCACATTGTTGGACTCACCCCAGCATTCTAATGTGTCATACACAGTAGACCCTTCAAGCAGTATGCCTGTGAAGCCAGCTCCAACCCCAGCCATTCCTGTGAACCATGGCTCCTCACAGCCAATGAGGTTTTCTTCACTCTCCTTTCCTTCCAGTACCAGCCCTTGCTGCTTTCTAAGGAACTGCCAATTGCTTTCTTCAACGTCCAGTTCATCACTTCTCTGCTGCCACATCGCGGAGTTGCTTTCCGAAATCTCTGGCATATTCATCCTGGGGGTTGCCATCATGCCACTCTTGCTCCCTGTAAACGTCAATGTGGAGGTGGGTGACTCAATGTCTACGTCTACCCTTTGACCCTGCAATGCGTGCAACACGTCGAGGCATAGAGAAGAAGCCGAGGGAGGTATATTATTTGGCTGCAAGTGGAATGGTGTCGGTGAAGAAACCGATGTTCGCATCTTCGATTCTCGAGCTAACCGTGCCTCAGCCTCGAGGCGGGCACTCTCCCACTGAGCCATGTGGCTTAGGCTTGCTGCGGCCTTAGCTGATTTGTCATCTGCGGTGCCGATGAGGGCGCCATTGATGGCTTTGTGAGTGACCGGATCGATTCCCATCTTGGCCAGTCTCTTCTTGAGGTGGGTGTTCCAGTAGTTCTTGATCTCGTTATCAGTGCGCTTTGGGAGATGTGTTGCGATGGCCGACCACCTGAACAGTCCCAGGAAACAAGCTTGTGATTTGAAAGTTTGTAAATGACTCGTTGGAGTACAAAATTAAAGAGGATCACGAATGCAAAAAACTGAGAGAAGGGGAGATGAGGTGACAAATTGAAGGTTGCAGATTCCATGCCATAACTATGTACATGCAGCTGAATAAATTGGTGCACTCAGATACCTGCACAAAAAGGAATGCAATTGAAAGGAAGTATATTCAATTAAAGGAGGTTCCAAAATTATCGTTTTAAATTCCGAAAACAATATAGAGCCTTTAGTTAATTGATAGTCACTGTCTATCTACTCCCTCCATTTTTAAATTGTTGTCGCCATTGACTTTTTTATTTACGTTTGACCATTCGTCTTATTCAAAATATTTGTTTGAATATGCAAAATTATACGCTATGTTCAAACTTACTATGGAGATGAAAAAATCATATCAAAATATATGCTGTTTTTCAAACTTTTTTGAATAAGACGAATGATCAAACGTAGCAAAAAAAGTCAATGGCCACAACAATTTAAAAACGGAGGGAGTAATATCAGTGCAGTGACATCCTTTCTTTTGCTTTCAGATGTGATGGGGGTTGATGCATATGCTTTATTAATTATTACTAAATGGTAGACAAGAGTGTGATAGGAGCAGACTCTGCACACCAATGTTAAAGCAGCGAAAGGATCAGTAGTGCTATGAAGTGAACATCAGTGTAACAATCTGGCATGGACTAACTTCAGTGTTACTCACCTGTTGCCAAGAAGAGCGTGAAGCTGGATGATGGTCTGTTCTTCCTGCAAGCTGAACTTGCCCCTCTTGATGTCCGGCCTCAGGTAGTTTGTCCATCTCAATCTGCAACTCTTGCCGCACCTCTGCAATCCTACATGATGTTGGTCGAACTCTCACTAACTTCTATAGCTTTTGATTGTTTGAAAGATGGTGGAATGATGGTTTGCCCATACTCACCTGCCTTCGCAGGCAACGCACGCCAGCTCCCATGGCCATGCTCCTCAATGTAGGCAAGCAGCTTCTGATCCTCCTCCGGCGTCCATGGACCTTTCTTCAGGCCGATCTTCTCACAGCACGGTGACCGCCCCATTCAAGTAGTGCAGTGTGCTATCTTTCAGAAGTCAAGAGCTGACAGCTGAGTGCAGATAGCTGAAAGATAAATAGAGGAGGGGGAGAAGAAGACAAGGCGCACTGTGCTGCAGCTATAAAACATTATGAACACTGAATTTTCCATGCCTTATCGTGACATAAATGCCCCTCTGTTGGTTTTGCTTCAGTTTGCTTTACGAGGTACAATTGGATGTACAGCTCCGTATTGATCCACTTATTTTTGTGAGGGCGTAGTGATTCACTTAAAAATATGGTAGAAAATGTCTTCAGTTGAGGGTCAGTGTAACACCGAGGTCCAATTTGCTACGGCCCATGAATTAAAAACTACAATAACTCTATGCTGACTGGGCCCCACCAGTGACACCAAGTCCAGGTTGGTTGGTGTGGGGGTAAGGCAAAGAAATGATTCGTATGCCATGGCGGTGAGATGGGTCAAGGCAATGGTCCGTTGCTTGATTGAGAAAAGAACCGCCTTAAAGTCATTTGGACTTTGGCTTGGAAGTTTACAGTAAATATTGTGGTAGTGTCTTAAAGGTCAGTCATTTGGTCCACTATGGGAGGTAAGGCAATCCCTTTGGTATGCTTTGATTAGTAGTATGGTGTAAACGATATGAGGATATACTTGATTGTTCGAAAAAATAGGATTAACTTGTGCCTAAAATACATTGAAATGAGGATACAGCATTTCATCATGGCATGTCGCTGTCACTGTACAGTTCTGTTTAGCAGCTATAATTGGAGCCGAAGTTGTTTTAAGCATTCTAGTCAGACCTGTTGGGGTGGAAGTCATTTCAATACTCCAATTTTGGCCTATTTCTGATATGTAGCAGTCATCTTGGTTTAAGGCTGAGCGGAAAGGTAATGGAACCTTTAGTAGGAAACTACTTCAAAGCGGTGAATGTCGCGTAAGGTCCAACAGTCATCTCTTTTGAAAAGAAAGAAAACTAAGGGGAATAAATATGATTTCTGCCTTTTTCTGTTGAACAGTATGGTGATGCTACAGTTGCAGGCAGTGTTCCACTGAGCAGTTAGCCGAATAAACGTATGATGTAGCCTGAAAACCAGAATAGATACTGCAAGTAAATGTACAAGTTATGCTGTCTCAAGAATATGAAAACGAGGACCCTTTTCCGAACTTCGCTAGAACGAATTGAATTCCATAACTCATTACCACCTCTATTGGTTCCAAATACAGGGAGAGGTGATGTTTTTTTAGACGTGTCTAGCCATTAAACGTGACTAATCAGACGGTCTAAACGTGCATTTTGATCATCTAGACACAAGACACATCTAGACACAAGACACAACCTTCAAGTCTTGTGTCTAGACGCTGACGCACGTCTAGAAAAACAGTGGTTCCAACTGCTGTGTGACATAGTAATTTTTTTTAATTTGTTTTTGCGAAGGACTATCATAGTATTTGGTGGTGTGAAGAACTATTTTTAGCTCACTTAAACACATTTTTAGGGCCGCCAATGTCATCGGCTAATGCCGTGGGGCTAATGTAGATGCTATTGTTCGTCTTTGTATTCTGATATGTTTTGTGATATTTTTTCAATTTCGTAAACATCGCTAAATAGAAATTATTATTTTTTATTTGTGAAAACAGAAGTTTCAGAGGCGCGAGCTTGAATGCTTGATGCATGGAGCAAAATAAATATCGAGTAAAAGAATGTACCAAAAGGGTACCTGGTATCTTCCATTGTTAGGTTCCTACAGAAGTAGAGGGCTTTCTAGTGGAGTCGAAGGACATACTAATCGAGGAAGGTTTGAAAGAAGCAGAAAGGAAAAACCTGCCAGAGGTATCAAGAGTGGTACTTCGAGTAGAGTTGATAATTCCTGAGTGTCTTACTGACTGCCACTTCGAGTAGAGACTAGAGTTGATATTTCCTGAGTGCCTTACTGTGAACATGCACGGCCTGTTAATGGCCTCAATTATCTGGTCTCCTCCAATTACCTTTCGAGGTACATTGTCGCGATCAGCTCAGTATCCATCGGGACATCACTTTTAAGGCACCCATATGACTCAGGCTTGTGTTGAAAACGGTCCAAACTAACTCAGCGCCTCATGCATCACCTCAACGAGATGCTTGGGCAGATACATTTGCCTGGCTGGTTCCTTTGCCTCAGAGGTGCTGCGTTATCAGTGGGTCCCAGGGTACATGTTCCACCTTTGGACCCAGCCTATGCTCGCAACACAAGAAACTTCAAAGGACTGTGTGGTTGGAAGATAGTGACCATAGTTGTGACAATGCCGTTGACGATGTTCGGGTTGATCACACTCGGTTTTCTCGGCCGTGTTTGTTGATCCTCAGATTTAACATTGGTCGTTATGTGGTCACAATCTGGAGCCCGGTGAAGGATATACGAGATCTACGGCTTCATGCATTCAATCCTCACAGGCACTTTCCGGTCAGCCAAATGCTGAGAATGTCATCTGTTATATCGGAGTGCGAGAATGAGGACTCCCGATGTTTTCGTCATGGTTATTCGGCAGTTTCAGGCAACGAGACCCAACGTTCTCTACGACAACATCACCTGTGGAACTATCTTCTGATGCTCAGTTATCCAACTCTTAGATTGTGTTTCGATCATAATTTAGAATCGACACCAGGGAGTAATTCAAAAAGGCATATGTTTGGCTCATTTTCAATAGCTAGGAAGCTACACCAGTTTCATTTGGGATTGCATTCCCAAACTTATGTACGGCACTCTTCATGATCTAATATATTTCCGAAGTGTGTGTGTGTCTATATATATATATATATATATATATATAATTTTATAGCTGG